>JAUCBJ010006044.1:0-39025 GCA_032718475.1 Nemertoderma westbladi | reverse complement strand
AACGAGTATCGTGTGTGGTTAGCAGAGCGGGAACGAGTATCGTGTGTGTTAGCGGGAACGAGTATTGGTGTGTGTTAGCAGAGCGGGGAACGAGTATCGTGTGTGTTAGCAGAGCGGGAACGAGTATCGTGTGTGTTAGCAGAGCGGGAACGAGTATCGTGTGTGTCGGGAACGAGTATCGTGTGTGTCGGGAACGAGTATCGTGTGTGTTAGCAGAGCGGGAACGAGTATCGTGTGTGTCGGGAACGAGTATCGTGTGTGTCGGGAACGAGTATCGTGTGTGTCGGGAACGAGTATCGTGTGTGTCGGGAACGAGTATCGTGTGTGTTAGCAGAGCGGGAACGAGTATCGTGTGTGTTAGCAGAGCGGGAACGAGTATCGTGTGTGTTAGCAGAGCAGGAACGAGTATCGTGTGTGTTAGCAGAGCGGGAACGAGTATCGTGTGTGTTAGCAGAGCGGGAACGAGTATCGTGTGTGTTAGCAGAGCGGGAACGAGTATCGTGTGTGTCGGGAACGAGTATCGTGTGTGTCGGGAACGAGTATCGTGTGTGTCGGGAACGAGTATCGTGTGTGTCGGGAACGAGTATCGTGTGTGTTAGCAGAGCGGGAACGAGTATCGTGTGTGTTAGCAGAGCAGGAACGAGTATCGTGTGTGTTAGCAGAGCGGGAACGAGTATCGTGTGTGTTAGCAGAGCGGGAACGAGTATCGTGTGTGTCGGGAACGAGTATCGTGTGTGTTATGATATATGGACCTTAAATGGGTCGGTCACGGTCATTTTACCTTGCGTATTTTCGATTTATACGTAATGATTTGTACTTTGGGTTGCTTTTATATTGCTGTACGCCACACCCCGACTCTCTCTCTCTACTCACCTAACCCCATATCGTACATTTGCCACCCCACACCCCCCCCCCCCCCCCCCCACACAAACACACCCTGTGGCCCTTTCATCGCTTGACTCGTTTCGGGGTTATAGTTATATATTCGCAGCTTCAAGTTGATGTCAATTAAATGAGATGCGATTCGGAATCGGTTTGGGATGCATTTCCTTCCGGAAGTTGCCTGCGCCGTGGATCTCAACCTAAACGAACTTCCGAATAGCTTTCTGCTTTTGTAGGAAATAGCCTTCGGTATTCGGGTATTAGTTAGTAGTTTGGCCACCCGTGGTGGTGTCTGTATTGCCAGTGTTGGTGTAGAACAGCACACGGTCAGGGGCACCCAGCACGCCATGCACTCACGTCCCAGCACTCAACCTCACTATTGTTTCAATTGCTGCAATTCCGCAGTGGTTCCGTGACCAGCGTCCATTGCTATGAATATCGGGTAACATTCGTAATGTAGTGAGTTAGTTCTCTGGCTGTAATAGGCATACACTCCCTGTAGCTTTATTAATCACTATCGCCACTTCAAATGTTATCGAAAATCGACTGAATTGAGAACAATTATCTCGCTGCTTTAAAAAGACCGAGTTGCTCCTTCAAGATAATTTGTTTTGGAGGTGTGCTGGGTTTTTATTTACTGGTTTTGGTAGTAAGGGTTACCACTGTGAGGGTGTGCTGGTTTTTTATATACTGGTTTTGGTAGTAAGTCTCGCTTTTTCCACAATATAACGCGCTCTTATTGGGGGCTTTATCACTGAGTCACTGATAAATGCGCGAAATGCCCGTCCAATATATAGCCGTACGGTTTTCTCAGATTTTGACAGCCTGTGTTCCAATGTCAGTTTAATTTCATCAATTGAGTTATTGGCTTTACGATGTCCAATCCACTCCTGTGGTCGTGGCTCGCCCCACGTTTAATGTGAGGTACCCCAACCATAACCATACAACTGGCGTATTGTTCCTATTCCCAAATTACTATTTACACGCTGTTTTATAGAAATTAAGTTTATTGTTCACTTCCTCCACACCTTATCCTATACATAGTAATTAACTATTTGCCATTATACTTTGCCATTGATTCCGGATTTACTGTATTATCATGGAGTCGAATTCTTCATATTTGATTCTGTGTTTGGATAATTACAATTAATTTGATGTTTAGTATGTAAGAACTAATGTTTGAGAGATTATATCGGTAAATCGGTTGACGCCAAATTTAACGGTTTTTTTGTTTACAATCTCTGTTCTGTAGGTGGCAGTAGAGTCGAAATGCCCTAGCGCGATTTATTTATATGTTACTGATTTACTAAATTAAACGAAATTGATTTTTAACTAAATAATAATAATTTTAATTTCATTAACGATAATCAATACTGTAATACTGAAAGATAGACCCCCGGTTTCGCCTTATAGTAATTTTGGCACAATGTAATCTTCCTTGAAACCAGTTTGCCGGGAACTGAATAATATTAATAAAAATAATAAATTTACCAAGGAATGTTTTTTTGAATGTAAAATTAAATTTCAACCAAATTAAAAACGAAAATTTGCGATATTGCATTTGGGTGAATAAGAGATGCCGGAATAAGTATTAGGGAGGTGTAACTTAGGAAGTTACCACGAGTAGATTTGGTGCAATTATAGTAAACGTGGATGATTTCCGCGAGTTCGAATCGCTCGCTAATCCCAATCGTTGGGATTCATTTCAGAGGAATTATTCATTAAGGCCGATGCATTAAAACGCTCCGTTCAAATTAACCAAAGTGTTTGTTGAGGTGAGACAAAGGCGATGAAATCCCGGTACATTTAAATAATTTATTTCTGGGTTCCTAATGTTTCATCCGTCATTAACCATCCCAAGATTACGATTTCCACCTCTTCTAATGAGTTTAAATATTTTACTTCCTATTTTGGCTTTAATGATTGCTATCCGATCTCGGCCCGATATCAAAACAATTCAATATTCCCCTCGAAATGAGGTAGATAAGAAAAGCAAGGCATCAGTAACCCTAACCTTTTTGTTATTAAAGACTTTTTACACTAGAAAGCTTTCCCTTTTGCCATGCCGACAGTAAGATATGTTGATGGCCTGCATATACCGATAACTGCAGCGCCTTTCCGGCTCCATTCAGTGTGTATGGGAGTATACAACTCCTCTGGGTCCCTTCACCGTTCCTTTCTCGCTTGTTAACGAACTTGGGAGGAATTGGACGGCTTTACTTTAGGAAGATGAGTTTTCAATCAAACTAATTAATATATATCCATCAGCACTATAAAGAGATTCTATAGAACTGCGTAATAAGTATCACTGTGGTGGGGGTGGTTCTACACAGGTTTCTTTGCGAATAGTTGGCTAATATCCTGGCCCAGAATCCTTTCCTTTCCTTACCTTGACCCCCCAGGGTGATTTTATCAGTCAGAGGATGTGGGGCGAGCCACGAAGTGAGTGAGCCTTAGCGTAGTGGTACCATTAATCAACCTGTCGTTCTGTCGTTCTGTCGCGTCCAATTTTAAACGTTAATAACTCAGCCAATCTTTGATGAAATCTATCCAAACTTGGTACACATGTTGTTTGGCAAAAGTTTAGAAATTTTCCAAGTAGAATTTCCGTGTGGCCTTCGAGAAGCTAAGATAATAGCAGTTAATTAGTTAATTAAGTTGATTACGGTAAAAACACCATTTTCAACCTGCCTTTTAAAGGAAATTAATTGTTTTACAGTATAAGATTTAAATAATTATACTTAAAAATTATACAGATGTAATCCACATACGCCATTCTATTATAGTTTTTAATTAGTTCAAGTGATTTGCTTTATTAATTGTGTCTTTAATTGATCTAAAGTAATTAAAACGTCATAAAAAATTGATTCTCATTAAATACTGCTCATTTATTGGCTAACATGCTGGTACGATGGAAGGATGTGTGTGTAAGGCAGCTATTTGCTGGGAATGATTATTGGTCAAGTCTCTGCTGGTGTGGAGCTAGCTGGCTTGGAGTTGTGGCTGTAGACTAACCAGAGAGGAATTGTACTGTAATAGGCAACCAGTATTGCTATTCCAGCCCAGACATCATTCTTGAAATCCAACATCCCAACATCCTTCCTGTATTGACTCTACTATAAGTGTGGGGCGAGCCACGAAGTGAGTGAGCCTTAGCGTAGTGGTACCATTAATCAACCTGTCGTTCTGTCGTTCTGTCGTCTGTCGCGTCAATTTTAAACGTTAATAACTCAGCCAATCTTTGATGAAATCTATCCAAACTTGGTACACATGTTGTTTGGCAAAAGTTTAGAAATTTTCCAAGTAGAATTTCCGTGTGGCCTTCGAGAAGCTAAGATAATAGCAGTTAATTAGTTAATTAAGTTGATTACGGTAAAAACACCATTTTCAACCTGCCTTTTAAAGGAAATTAATTGTTTTACAGTATAAGATTTAAATAATTATACTTAAAAATTATACAGATGTAATCCACATACGCCATTCTATTATAGTTTTTAATTAGTTCAAGTGATTTGCTTTATTAATTGTGTCTTTAATTGATCTAAAGTAATTAAAACGTCATAAAAAATTGATTCTCATTAAATACTGCTCATTTATTGGCTAACATGCTGGTACGATGGAAGGATGTGTGTGTAAGGCAGCTATTTGCTGGGAATGATTATTGGTCAAGTCTCTGCTGGTGTGGAGCTAGCTGGCTTGGAGTTGTGGCTGTAGACTAACCAGAGAGGAATTGTACTGTAATAGGCAACCAGTATTGCTATTCCAGCCCAGACATCATTCTTGAAATCCAACATCCCAACATCCTTCCTGTATTGACTCTACTATAAGTGTTGTATTGCTATCTCAGGTAAATGACAGATATAATAACATAAATACAATCCATGGCATGGCTGTTGTGTAGGCTTCTGAAATAGTTTATTCCACAATGTATATGTCTGGTTATTTTTTAATTGAATTTTTGCAAAGTAGTAAAATTAATGTTCTTAAAAATAATATTATTATTTTATATGTAACCTAGGAAATTAGCTACATTTTTTCGCTGCAGCTTTAAGAGTGTACATTGATTTAATATTATTTCAATACCCATATTACTACATCGGCATAAGATGCGTTGGCGTTGTATCACACATCTCCACATATCACACATCTCCACATAGATGTATCAACAGTTACTGGCACAGTTTCGAAACTTCGCATAGTTATAACTGTATAAAGATCGTCAGTCTGCGTTTAGGAAAAATATTTTATGACAAAACAGGACAAGCGACGAGCGCAACGAGGCATATAATGAAGACGAGTACTGCGTTGACTAAATTGTTATATAAACCACCTGGCTTCACATATTGATCGCATCCCTAGTTATTATTATTATAAAGATCGTCCTAGCCTGCGTTTAAGAAATATATTTAAATACAAAACAGGACGAACGCAAAGAGGCTTATAATGAAAACGAGTACTGCGTTTATTATATTCCTATAAACCACCTGGCTTTGCATATTTAACGTGCGATTGGAAATAAGTTCGTGCTACCCTTCCGTGGGTGGTAGATGTCGCGGTTATGTATTGGTGGTGTGGGAAGGGGGGGGGGGGGGGGTGTGCAGATTAAAAGGGGTGAACACGTACTGTCCCCCTTTCTTTGATTAATTGGTGGTGTGGGTTAATATCTCATAACCTGATTTTGTGATACAGTCGCACAATTTTAATTTGTATCTCATAACTGGGCCTCGTGCTGCGCGAAGGCCCCACGAACGTGTTGTATTGCTATCTCAGGTAAATGACAGATATAATAACATAAATACAATCCATGGCATGGCTGTTGTGTAGGCTTCTGAAATAGTTTATTCCACAATGTATATGTCTGGTTATTTTTTAATTGAATTTTTGCAAAGTAGTAAAATTAATGTTCTTAAAAATAATATTATTATTTTATATGTAACCTAGGAAATTAGCTACATTTTTTCGCTGCAGCTTTAAGAGTGTACATTGATTTAATATTATTTCAATACCCATATTACTACATCGGCATAAGATGCGTTGGCGTTGTATCACACATCTCCACATATCACACATCTCCACATAGATGTATCAACAGTTACTCGCACAGTTTCGAAACTTCGCATAGTTATAACTGTATAAAGATCGTCAGTCTGCGTTTAGGAAAAATATTTTATGACAAAACAGGACAAGCGACGAGCGCAACGAGGCATATAATGAAGACGAGTACTGCGTTGACTAAATTGTTATATAAACCACCTGGCTTCACATATTGATCGCATCCCTAGTTATTATTATTATAAAGATCGGCCTAGCCTGCGTTTAAGAAATATATTTAAATACAAAACAGGACGAACGCAAAGAGGCTTATAATGAAAACGAGTACTGCGTTTATTATATTCCTATAAACCACCTGGCTTTGCATATTTAACGTGCGATTGGAAATAAGTTCGTGCTACCCTTCCGTGGGTGGTAGATGTCGCGGTTATGTATTGGTGGGTGGGGGGAGGGGGGGGGGGGGGTGTGCAGATTAAAAGGGGTGAACACGTACTGTCCCCCTTTCTTTGATTAATTGGTGGTGTGGGTTAATATCTCATAACCTGATTTTGTGATACAGTCGCACAATTTTAATTTGTATCTCATAACTGGGCCTCGTGCTGCGCGAAGGCCCCACGAACGTGTTGGACCGTTGGTGGTGTTGGATTGGGGGTGTAAACCAGTGTGATTTAGTTCTAGTTGGATTTATTCCACTTACATGACATCAACTCAGCTGAATCGATATTTTCCTTTTCATTACTCCGTTTATCAATACAAGAAAACTGTTTGGTTTGGATATACTGTACAGCGAAACATATTCATTAATTGTCTACAATTTAGACCCCGTGCTATCTCCTGGAAAAATAAAGGAAATAACAACCAATATTTATGAGAATAATTCTCAATACTACTAGTCTGTTCATGGCTGCCAATACACATCCGTTAACCCAAATAGCAAATAACCAATATTAACTTATATATTAATCCTGTCCTTCCTAATGGTAACAATAATATTGCTTTTATTCTGCCAATCAACTGCCTTGCTGTGGGCTATGGACAGTTGTATTACTGCAATCGATAATGTTATAACACAGACTGGCGGGTTGGTTTGCGTTTTTGGCAGTCCAGCTGTTTACTAAGTTTCCCTAACTGGTCATTAAGACCCCCCCCCCCCCCCCTCCCTCATCTCTCCCTTACAGCCAATTAATAGTCAAGATTAATTTGAACGTACTGGTAATCAGTGTCAATGCTGGAAGGATTAAATAATCCGTCATGGAGTAAAGTTTGAGGCGAGCCATTTACTGCCACTGCACTGCTAAGGAATTAGATTATTTTTATTATAAAAATCTTAACAAAAATATCTTCATTGTAACTATACTATCAATTTAAATTTAATGTAGTGCCGTATTTCACAATGGCTCGAGTAATTTACGAAAGTGAGTTAGATAAATATTACACGAGATTCGAAAGTGAACTGGCTAATGTAAATCGATATGCCGTTTTATTTCCAAGTATATAACATAAATAGTGGTAGGATTTCCGCTTCATATTACCATAGGCAAGTATTCCACTGTCTGACAACCAATATTATAGTTCAATTCAATTTACCCCCTTTCACTCTTTCACTGTCATTACACTGTTACAACATAAAATAGTTTCATGGTATTATGAACCATCTTTACCCTGCGCGCACCGACTGGTGCTATGCTATACCAGGCCGACTCAAATATGGCCTGGAGGGTGTCCCCCTGTCCCTGTTCATACCGGTACCGACCTACCGGTAACTGAGGCTGCCTCGCCTCACATGCTCATTGCTGTAGCCTCCATGCACGTGCACGCCTTAGTTCAGTGTGAGCCAATAACGATAGACATTCTTCAGTTCTTCTGCATTCTTCAGTCCTCGGGTCTCGCTCGTCGGTTCGGTTAGTCCAGTTTGCCCGTAGCGCTAGCGCAGTAGCGATACCAAAAGTCGAGGTCGCCAACGAAACTGCGACTGCGGGCGGTACCTTTTTAGCGAGTTGTTAGAGTACCGGTACAATTCCAAAACGTTGCTGGGTATTGCAGTATTGGCTGCATTGTACCGGTATTGCTGAATTTCAAACCCACTTGATATATCCTGCAGTCTCCTAACAACCAGCTGTTGCCAAGCCTAATAATTTTTGGATAGATAAATTTATTATAACTGCAAGACAGTTGCACAGATGCTGCACGAAGACCCCACGCAAATTCAACTTGGAAAATTTCTAAACTTTTGCCAGACTACATAGGCCTACCAAGTTTGGATAAATTTTATCGAGATTTGGCTGAGTTATTAACGTTTAAAATTGGACACAACAGAACAACAGACACACCGATTGAGTTAGTGGTACCTGTATGCTAACCTCGCTTACTTTCGTCGCTCGCCCCACAATCGTTTAATCGTGAACATATTCCCACTCGAACCAGGTTGAAATACACCGCCACTTTATTCAAATCGAATATACACCATGACCCGTAATATAGTGTCATTTTCTTATGACGCGGACCCCCCCCCCCCCCCCCCAGATTTTTCTACATATCTTTATCATGTGGCTTGAAATTTGAAACACAACTAGCTTACCATGTTACCACGAAGCCGGAATATTCGATTTCGCGTTTTAAAAAACTGTCTTTTGCGAAATCTTACCCTCCGTGGCCATTCTTCACATTAGTCGTAATTTTTCATATCAATAGAAAGCTTACATTGCAATGATTCGAAAAATGTAACAATTGAGAAACAGCTGAGATATCGGCGTTCAAAGATTATAAGAAGTATTGTTCGCTTCGCTGAAGGTCATTTATTCTATTGAATAAATACACAAAATTCTAGAACGTGTTGTTTATGTTATTTGGTGGGCAACAGCGGTATGCTTATACAATATCTCTATTGCGTAGCTATTCATACATAAAGAAAATGTTCCAGAACATTGTGTATTTATTAAATAGAATAAATGGCATCTAGCGAACGATAATTCTTGCAATCTTTGAACGCCGATATCTCAGCTGTTGAGCAATTGAGTTATTGTTATTGTTACTGTTACTGTTTAGTTATTGTTACAAATTTGGAATCCTTGCAACGCAAGCTTTATGAAAAAATACGACTAAAGTAAAGAATGGCCACGATACGGAGGGTGCGATTTCGTAAAAGACACTTTTTTAAATCGCCTATAAAAAAATTTAAAGGCAAAATCGAAAATTCCGGCTTCAATGTAACAAGTAACAACCACGGTGAGTTGAACTCCTTATAAACATAATAATATATCGTTTATCGCAATCACTCTAATAAAACATATTTTCTAGGAATGTTTAACATCAGTTTGGAAATCTTCCCGAGTCAGAGACCCTCGGATAATTCGATCGTATCAACCAGCGTTATAGTGTACCGATGCGAAGGCATGGTTCGGTGTTCGGAGTGTGTGAACGAGTATACCGTGTGTACGTGGTGCCAGGGCAACGGGAAGTGCCAGAGTAGGGATGACACACAGACCTGTATCCCCAATCAGGTTAGTCACTTTAATATATCGTTACATAAAATTGCAAAGGGGTGTAAAAGTCATCGCTGTACCTGTAATATTAATGGTAAACATTAAGGTATATTACACAAGTATAGCGCCCCAATATTTCCTAATATTTGCTCCATGTAAGATCAAGTGATCTCGGCAAGACCGTGCTGTAAGCTGCTGCACAATGACAATGAAACTTACCCATAGGAACCGCGTCACGTGCTATCAGTTATTAATAATTGTCTGGGCAGCCCAGGACAAGACTATACTAAATAAGCTACTAAGTTACTATAGCAGCCCTTGGCGATACTAACTTTCTGTGACTTTGTTTTGTTTCCAAGGTAACGGATACAGAGAGTTGTCCTCGCATACAGGTAACTAATGTTGTCTCCATTCCAGCTGATAGCAACGCTCACTCAAACTTTACTGTATCCGTGGCTACCAATCCATCCACTCTACTAGCTATTCCAACAGGTACAAATAAGTTATTAAACATATTTTTTTCCCTAATCGTGTCGCACACTCCTCACTCCACGGCGAATTATTGTTACTTTAACAAACGTTTATAACGTAATGAACCTAAAGATGACATTCATTTAGTAGGTTCCGCTTTCTTGTGTAAAATTGAACTATCTTATCGTTTAGCTCCTTATCCTAAATGCGAAGTAACTCTAGATGGCGTTGTATCCATTTCCTCTGGAACTTACGATGACAACCGATTTGAGGTTAATTGCGGCGTTCTAGAACCCTCGGTAACCTACGCGGCTAGCGAAGCTACAAGAAGGGCGTCACTTCGCATTGAGTGGGCGGACGCGGTCTATCTGGAAGGGGAGGGCGCTATTATCGAGGTTTATAAGTGCAGCTTTATGGGGGACACCTGTTCTACTTGTGGTGCAGACATCACCAGCCCCTATAAGTGCCGCTGGTGTGCGTCTGATAATGGTTAGTACAGAAATCATTAAACTCGTCTGATAATGGTTAGTACAGAAATCATTAAACTCGTCTGATAATGGTTAGTACAGAAACCATTAAACTCGTCTGATAATGGTTAGTACAGAAATCATTAAACTCGTCTGATAATGGTTAGTACAGAAATCATTAAACTCGTCTGATAATGGTTAGTACAGAAATCATTAAACTCGTCTGATAATGGTTAGTACAGAAATCATTAAACTCGTCTGATAATGGTTAGTACAGAAATCATTAAACTCGACTGATAATGGTTGTACAGAAATCATTAAACTCGTCTGATAATGGTTAGTACATAAATCATTAAACTCGTCTGATAATGGTTAGTACAGAAATCATTAAACTCGTCTGATAATGGTTAGTACAGAAATCATTAAACTCGTCTGATAATGGTTAGTACAGAAATCATTAAACTCGTCTGATAATGGTTAGTACAGAAATCATTAAACTCGTCTGATAATGGTTAGTACAGAAATCATTAAACTCGTCTGATAATGGTTAGTACAGAAATCATTAAACTCGTCTGATAATGGTTAGTACAGAAATCATTAAACTCGTCTGATAATGGTTAGTACAGAAATCATTAAACTCGTGTGATAATGGTTAGTACAGAAATCATTAAACTCGTCTGATAATGGTTATTACAGAAATCATTAAACTCGTCTGATAATGGTTAGTACAGAAATCATTAAACTCGTCTGATAATGGTTAGTACAGAAATCATTAAACTCGTCTGATAATGGTTAGTACAGAAATCATTAAACTCGTCTGATAATGGTTAGTACAGAAATCATTAAACTCGTCTGATAATGGTTAGTACAGAAATCATTAAACTCGTCTGATAATGGTTAGTACAGAAATCATTAAACTCGTCTGATAATGGTTAGTACAGAAATCATTAAACTCGTCTGATAATGGTTAGTACAGAAATCATTAAACTCGTCTGATAATGGTTAGTACAGAAATCATTAAACTCGTCTGATAATGGTTAGTACAGAAATCATTAAACTCGTCTGATAATGGTTAGTACAGAAATCATTAAACTCGTCTGATAATGGTTAGTACAGAAATCATTAAACTCGTCTGATAATGGTTAGTACAGAAATCATTAAACTCGTCTGATAATGGTTAGTTCACAGAAATCATTAAACTCGACATTAATAACAATAGTAATCATCTATATAAAGTAATTAGCACATAGTAATATAAAGTTATATTTACATGTAACCGGTGTTTAAAGTAACACTTTACAGGCCGCTCATCCGAATGTTTTGTTACACGAACGAACCTAGAGAGTGAGTGAAAATAGAGACGGGAATCAGAACGCTGTAAAGTATACTTTGTAAGAAGTATGTAGTTTTATCCAACAATTACAACATACGAAACAGTTCCATGAAAAACCGCTTGAAACTTGTTGACGTTAGAGAAAAGTGTGTCTCTAAAAAAAATAGCGTTCGCTGTTTCCTGACCTGCTGTACTTCAACTGGTCAATCACATTTGGTTTACAAAGCTATGATGTTGACTTGGTGTGTTAATACGTAATTGGGTTGAAAAATACCAATTGATACATTTTCAAAAGTATGTTTATAATTTATTATTGGCGTCATTGCCGACTTTGCAAAGCTGTGCATAACTAAAGTTATAATTTTCAAAAGTGACTCATTAAAAACAAAAATGAAAAATGCTTAATTACAAAAAATTTAAAAATATGTTCTGCAGCAAAAGATATTAATGGACAAATTGAAATCCAAAACCTTCATTCACCATGCAAATTTGGTTTTGTAAGTATATTATTAATTAATTTGGTTATTTTTTTATTTCTTTTAAGGCCTTTACATGGCAGCCCATATTATTATTAATATTATGAATGTTGGCATTTTTGGAATAATAAAAAAGGAGTAATATTTATATAAAATTGTTATGATAATAATTTAATTAATCTCATTACAGAATGCCAATTTAACAAGAATTATTGCAAACATGGTGCTATTCCATTGGACGGTAACTGCCCTGGTACCATCGATTCTATTAGTCCTATGAACGGGCCAATGGGAGGCGGGACGTTGCTCACCATATTTGGAACCAATATGGGTCGCACTAGTGCTAACATCCAGGCCATTCAGCTGGAACCAACGGGTGGGGGTCCAGGGGTTCAGTGTCACAAGGAATATGAACTCGATAGCTTGGAATCTGAGGACGATCGTTTAAATACTCTACAAGCTGTAGACTCAAAGGTAGGATGAGTTAGTTATCTATGTTTGTAGCACAAGTACTTAGTGACTCAGTGTCAACGGAGTCCAGTGGTCCAATAGGTGTTGTTCTAATTGGTTGTGATTCTTATATCTCATTTACAGATTATTATCTGTCGAACCGGTTCGTTCAGTCAGTTCAACTCCAGAGATAACTTTACCGTGAGTATTACCATCAACTGGAGCGGCTCCAACACGTTGGTTCTCGTCTCCGAAGCGATCTTCTCCGTCTACGATCCGTCGATAGAGGCGGTCTATCCGACGGTCGGCATCCAGGAAGGCGGGACCCGGGTCTCCATCTCCGGTCGCTATCTAAATGTCGGATCCGCTAGGGAGGTTTCTTTCCACTCAGATTCCGGTCTGTTGCAAACTTGCTCTATTCTTTCTAGGTGAGTTTTTAAAATGTGTTACATTTTTCATACATGTCACATATTCACTATTTAGTCGAGTAGCATCGATCAACTTATGCAATATTCTCGTCGTGTGACCGACCTCTGGCCGCACCATCGCCGGGTTCTCTAGAATGCAAGCCTAGGGAGGTCAGCAGGGTATTGTTTCCCTTTCCATGTGTACCGTGGTGCGGCCTAGTTCTTTGTTTGTTTACTTTACTGGCTCACCGGTTTGTAAATCAACTGAACTTTATCCTGTAATGTTTTATCTCCTACTTAGTTCCGATACCTCGATTGTCTGCCTCACTTCCGGTCTGACCCAACCGGAAGCAGCGGGAAACCTCGACGAACCGTTGTCTGTTCGACTCCGGATTGACGGACAACCCGAGGTCGACGCGTTGAGTATGTTCGTGTATCGTAGCAACCCGGTAGTGAAACACATCGACCCGCTGCGTTCGATCTACAACGGCGGGCGGATTCACGAGATAACCGGTACCGGTTTCCTGCCGGTACAGTCTGCCTCTATCCACCTACATATTCTGTCTGGGCTGGCAACCGCAGACTCACAGGTTCGTTGCTATAGTAACACGGATTGGGTTGTATTGTTTTGTCGAATTGTTGCTAAGGCAGTAAAGATTTGGAACATTTTACATTTTGTTGTGTAAATATAATTGGCTTATTATTGTTTCAGCTCTGCGTTATAAAGACCAACTCTAGCATTGAGTGTGAGACTCCTAAACTCGTAGTTAGTAACAACGAGACGAGAGAAGATATCACTGCTGAGGTTATGATAATACTCGATAGTTTGGAGAGGAGGTTGGACGATGTTATTGAGTACAAACCAAACCCGGTGTTTCAATCCTTTCATCCATCAAATATTAAGTTTGATGCTAGAAAAATGGACCCGATAGTTATAAAGGTTAATTAATTAATTAATGTTGTTATTAAGAAACAGGTTGTAAGTAATCCCGTTTAGTTTCAGTATTAGCCCGGGTACCAAAAGAACTGCAGAATAAGGTTTCCATGACGATGTAGGTCTACCTAATCATAAATCACGTCAGTTCAAGACGATATATTTTATATTTAGGGAACTAATTTGACTTTGGTGGCGTCATCCAGTGACGTCATTGTTCTTATTGGTGATGGTTATTGCAACATAACTCAACTAACGTCTACAGAACTACGTTGTCAGCCGCCAAAGGAGCAACCGAAAAGGTAATAATAATAAGAGAACCGAAAACCGCCGGGATTATTAATATATTGTGATGATTATTAGGTATTTACATTGTTTTGGTTTTACATGTTAATGTTTATCTACACAGAGTTGTGGAGGTCCGGGACACCAATAGATTACGTAGATCCACCGTCAGACACACAGACGACCCGCCCCAAGTCGTCGTACAGATATGGAACTTACAGATCCCCATAGGATATGTTACCTACGAATGGTCCACTTTATTGCCCTTCCAAGTTATTATAGGTGAGTTTCACTAAATGTAGCTTTTGATCCTGATACTTTTTTTTAATGAACATTCCATTACTAGACTAACTGATAACTCAGCTATTATAAGTTGACGAACTAGTTACTACAACTGTTTTATTTTTCTCAGTACCGTTGTATAATACCGCCAGCTGGATATACTAACTGATTAGTTCGGGTTCTATATGATGACTAACTGATTAGTTCGGGTTCTATATGATGACTAACTGATTAGTTCGGGTTCTATATGATGACTTTGAGTCGGATACGTAATTTTATTCTAAGATTTAAGGAATATTTCGTACGCTACGATTTATTAAAATCCAACCAACCGAGACGATCATATATTTTTTATTTTGTTTAATATTATTATTAATAAATAAATGTAATTAATTAACTACACATTAGAGTAGATGTAAACAACGTTTTTATTATCATTTATTAACGTTATTCTGATTTGTTTTTCTTTACAATAACCTAGGTACATAATATTCTAGAATAAACCTTCTTCAGACTGATATTTAGACTCAATAATTTGTCCTTTTTATTCCAGTTTCTCAGCCGTCGCATCATATCACCGTCTCATAAAGTTAATATGTAATATAAACCATGTTCAACCACCGGAGTTATATAATATTTCAAATTTTGAATAAAAATATTTTCCAATCCAAATTTATCGAACATTCCGCTATATTTTCCAATCCAAATTTATCGAACATTCCGCTATATTTTCCAATCCAAATTTATCGAACATTCCGCTATATTTTCCAATCCAAATTTATCGAACATTCCGCTATATTTTCCCATCCAAATTTATCGAACATTCCGCTATATTTTCCAATCCAAATTTATCGAACATTCCGCTATATTTTCCAATCCAAATTTATCGAACATTCCGCTATATTTTCCAATCCAAATTTATCGAACATTCCGCTATATTTTCCAATCCAAATTTATCGAACATTCCGCTATATTTTCCCATCCAAATTTATCGAACATTCCGCTATATTTTCCAATCCAAATTTATCGAACATTCCGCTATATTTTCCCATCCAAATTTATCGAACATTCCGCTATATTTTCCAATCCTAATGTATCGAACATTCCGCTATATTTTCCAATCCAAATTTATCGAACATTCCGCTATATTTTCCAATCCAAATTTATCGAACATTCCGCTATATTTTCCAATCCAAATTTATCGAACATTCCGCTATATTTTCCAATCCAAATTTATCGAACATTCCGCTATATTTTCCAATCCAAATGTATCGAACATTCCGCTATATTTTCCAATCCAAATTTATCGAACATTCCGCTATATTTTCCAATCCAAATTTATCGAACATTCCGCTATATTTTCCAATCCAAATTTATCGAACATTCCGCTATATTTTCCAATCCAAATTTATCGAACATTCCGCTATATTTTCCAATCCAAATTTATCGAACATTCCGCTATATTTTCCAATCCAAATGTATCGAACATTCCGCTATATTTTCACGGTTTGATTATTCGGTTTATTTTGGGATTTGGATGTAAAGGGAAATTATTATATTTAATTTGGAGTTTTTTCGTATTTAATGTAATTCTGATTATTAGACAAGTCATAAAAAGTTAAATGATGCATTAAAATATCCCCAGACCACCGGACATCGGGTTGCTACATATAAAGTCACCGGTGACGTGGAAATTTGGGCTTTTCTTTTGGTAGAAGACTTAATAATGCCAGGTGGGCATCATACGGATTGTTGATGGCAAGAATATTACATGAACAAAGGCCCCGTTTACACTAACTGCCTTATTTAGCTATACGTTTACAGTGACAACGCGTTCCAAGTTAGCTTGAGTAACTAAATATCCGTTGACACAGAGCGAACCTAAGTTCACTACAAGTTCAATCCTAACTGTAGTTATCGCCGCGATATTGTAAACGGGGCCTAGTCGCGGTCTAATGGAAACAAAATATTAATTTTCCAAGTTAATGGCGCAAAATGACCGTCAGACACCAAATGTGTCTTTAATTAAAAAAAATTAATTAAATTTGATCGAATTAAGGGAATTGAGCAGGTTACAGTGTTGGTCTCTTCTAACCAAAACAATAAACGAAACTTTTTTTCGTATGCGACCAATTTATTTCACTTTAGTCATTGTGCGCCAGTATATGATACTTTCATACAAGGTACAATGCAATATTTACCGGCATATGGACACCCCCACGTGTCTTAACTTTCCGTTCTAGAACAGCCGGAATTTACCGTGAAATTAACCTACCAAAACTTTATACGTCCAGGTATTTGTGGCGGTATTCTTCTTCTATTTGCGTTCGTTGCAATATTTGTGATTTTTTACCGACGTAAAAGTAATCAGAATCGGGAAGATGTTAAATACCTGCAACACCAGATGTCGGAACTAGAATCCAAAGTTGCCGCTGAGTGCAAAGAAGGTACCTTAGTGTAGTGACAGTGTAGTCGTCATGGCTGATATCACTAATTCTTTGGATTGGGGCCGTTTCTATATTAATAATGTTTTTTTCATTCATAATTTACTGTTTTCTTGAAACACTAATTGACCCCCGTCCATCAATCTGTATTGTCTGTACCTCACCACCCCGTCATCCTCTCTCTCTCTGCTTAACTCTAGCAATGCAATCTATAATCCATCTTATATACCTATTTGATTTTGTCTCTGTGACATATTTAACTGTTTTTATAAATAGTTTGTGCTTTATTCAAGGAATTGCGGCTAGTACCAGTTCGTTATTGATCCTCTTGGTGGCGTTCTGCATTGTGTACAAACGTAAATCCGCTCATAGTTACACCGTGGTAAAGCACTTGCAGTTCCAGATGGACGCATTGGAGCATAGGGTAGCCACGGAATGTAAAGAAGGTTGGACTCCCTCCCACTGTGCATGTGCCCCCCGCTATCCACCCCAACCACCCGACCCTCCCAACACAATAAAAGTCAATGTTCTGTGTTAGATATTTGAATTTAATTATAAGTTTATTATTTAAATAATTGAACACAAATCAGACTGAAAATATAGTAACATTTATAATTATTTAGCAGCACAGAATGTGGGTGTTCCTATATATTTTATTAACCAGTAATAGTGCAAAGCATGTTAACTTACGAGCTTAAGGGGTCATTACTTTAGTGAATAAATAAATCTGATCGTATTCCTTGCAGTAATACACTTTAATATTGTTTTCCTAACTAATAATCACTAACTAACTGATCTAACGGTTGATATAAGATATACCTATTAATTATTTCTCTGTTTCGTTTTGCTACACTTCTGCTGTTTACTTTATTTGATTTGCTTGCATGGCGCTTCTTAATGTTAATTCACAATATTTCTGATTAATTTTATTAATTAATTTTCTATGATTTGATGGTTTTCGTTACAATTTGTTTGGTTTCATTTACTTTCATTCTTAGTATTTTTATTAATTAAACAGTTCAGGTTTGTAAAGTTCAGTAGCACCGTTTACAATAACTTTTTTTCCTCAGAGGGCGTTATTTTAAGTCAAATCGTGAATTGATCAATCTTCTTATCCATTCGTAGAATACGCTCGACGCTCGAGTTATTGTTTATTGACATCAGAAGTAAATTTATGACACTTTGAAATTAATTTCCAGCTAATATTTCGTTGTGCAATTATTTAGAATTATTGTCGTTGATTCAAATATTTTTGAATTATTTCAGCGTTTGCGGATCTGCAAACCGAAATGACGGCCGGTGAGATCGACACCAGAGGCGCTCCCTTCCTGGACTACCAAACCTACGCAATGAGAGTCCTATTTCCTGGGGTCACTGACCATCCCGTCATTCAAGAGTTTGACGTTAGTATCAAATATGTTCTCTGAACAGCTCACTTCTCTTATTTATTGTTTAAATTTCGCGATTATTAAATTACATTATTTAATTATTTATTACATTGCTGCGGGTTTGTATCTCTAAACCAAATCAACCAATCACAATTTTTGTCAACTATATTGGATTTCTACAGGTTCCCGACGAGAAACGTGCTGGAATAGAGAAAGGACTTAAGGTTTTCAACGTTTTATTAAACGATCGATACTTTTTGTTAACGTTTATACATCGTCTAGAAGCACAGGATTCCTTTGGTATGAGAGACAGGTGAGTTGGTACAGAGAGACAGGTGAGTTGGTACAGAGAGACAGGTGAGTTGGTACAGAGAGACAGGTGAGTTGGTACATAGAGACAGGTGAGTTGGTACAGAGAGACAGGTGAGTTGGTACAGAGAGACAGGTGAGTTGGTACAGAGAGACAGGGGAGTTGGTACAGAGAGACAGGGGAGTTGGTACAGAGAGACAGGTGAGTTGGTACAGAGAGACAGGTGAGTTGGTACAGAGAGACAGGTGAGTTGGTACAGAGAGACAGGTGAGTTGGTACAGAGAGACAGGTGAGTTGGTACAGAGAGACAGGTGAGTTGGTACAGAGAGACAGGTGAGTTGGTACAGAGAGATAGGTGAGTTGGTACAGAGAGACAGGTGAGTTGGTACAGAGAGACAGGTGAGTTGGTATAGAGAGACAGGTGAGTTGGTACAGAGAGACAGGTGAGTTGTTACTGAGAGACAGGTGAGTTGGTACAGAGAGACAGGTGAGTTGGTACAGAGAGACAGGTGAGTTGGTACAGAGAGACAGGTGAGTTGGTACAGAGAGATAGGTGAGTTGGTACAGAGAGACATGTGAGTTGGTACAGAGAGATAGGTGAGTTGGTATAGAGAGACTGGTGAGTTGGTACAGAGAGACAGGTGAGTTGGTACAGAGAGGCAGGTGAGTTGGTACAGAGAGACAGGTGAGTTGGTACAGAGAGACAGGTGAGTTGTTACAGAGAGACAGGTGAGTTGGTACAGTGTTATGGTGTTAAAATTTATTGAGTTGCTTTGGAATGTCGCTAATTAATATTATCTATGAATTGTTCAACAGATGCAACGTGGCTTCTCTCATCATGGTTATCCTACAAGGGAGGATGGCCTACGCTACAGACATCCTCAAGGTTCTTCTGTCCGACCTTATAGACAAAACCCTCCAGGACAACCCCCATCCTAAACTGCTACTTCGTAGGTAAGTAAACCCACGCTTACATTATAGACCTACTTGACCCCACCCCCCACCCCCCCCCCCCCCCCCCCCCCCACCACCCCCTCTCATCCTACACCCAGTTGGTATGTTGTAGGCGAGTTCAAGTCAAGTCCTGAGTATTTTTGGAGTTGATTTATTATTTAAAAAAAATCGTTTAAAATCATATCGATTTAAGTAAATCCCATTTACCCATGTTTTTGGTATTAACGGTAAACTGGAGACCCTGAAAAACATTACCAAGTTTGTACGTGGCCTTTGAGTGGAGAATGTAAAAGCGTAATAAATAATATTCGTAACGATTGCTCAGTGCTCAGTGCTCACAACTCTATGTTGGTGAAGGCGTATCGCTTGTGAGTGGGTGTATCAGAGGGTCAAGGATCAGGGCCCCCTTACTAGGTGAGGAGGTAACAGAAGCGAATACATCTTCGTTGGGTTTAGGCGACGCGGATAATGTTCTTCCAATGTTGCGCGGTAGAGGGGTTATCGCGCGCACCATGGTGAGATCCCCTTCTGTGGATTTTGGGGATATAATTTCTTCGTCGTCGGATAGGACGAAAGTTTGCGAAATCGAGGTGACGTTGTTGTCGGCTTGCACGTGGGTGTGTTTGTTGTACACGACGTTGCACTTAGAGACCCCGGAGGTGGGCCGATAGGAGGGAGCCAGCGACGGCTCCGAGCCCGAGGTGAAGTCCTCGATGGGAGCCTCTGACAGAATGATGGAGGGAGACTGGGGCCTGTCCCCGGAGGAGGCGGTTGAGCGGAGTAGGAGATGATGGCGGGAACTCCTCATCGAGTTGGTTTCGCTCCTACAGATACTCCGGTGCTCGCCGAACTTACGGTTTCCGAACTCGGAAGGCCATTCACCGGGGGCCATATGAACGACCTGCGGACGGTTCTTGTATTTCATAACCACAACGAAGACCGCGACTATAACGACTCCGCCAGCCAGACCCCCAAACGCCGCCGCCATTAGCGGTCCACTGTTAGCAGCTCCGTCTTCGCGTTCAACCACCTCGTCGATTCTAGCCGTCGGTAAAATGTTCGTTTTTTCTGGAAAAGAAATATAATTTTTCTATTCCATTGCGGTGTATTCATTCATCTATACTATTCTAAATGCCCTAACTCACTCGCATCAAAAGTGTTGTTTTAGTAAAATCAGATCTATTTTATCTCTTCGTATGTCTAATGAGTTTTCATATTTACTGAGAAATGCGAAAAACGGGTTATTAAAATTCTGATAGAATTTATCTTAGTTTTATAACTCTCCAAATTACCTCCTCTATCTCCCTCCATTGAACTCACCTCGTTCTGTTCCCGAGTTGGTAGGTGGCGGACTCGATGCTGTTGATTGCACTCACCTCGTTCTGTTCCCGAGTTGGTAGGTGGTGGACTCGATCCTGTTGATTGCACTCACCTCGTTCTGTTCCCGAGTTGGTAGGTGGTGGACTCGATGCTGTTGATTGCACTCACCTCGTTCTGTTCCCGAGTTGGTAGGTGGTGGACTCGATCCTGTTGATTGCACTCACCTCGTTCTGTTCCCGAGTTGGTAGGTGGTGGACTCGATGCTGTTGATTGCACTCACCTCGTTCTGTTCCCGAGTTGGTAGGTGGTGGACTCGATGCTGTTGATTGCACTCACCTCGTTCTGTTCCCGAGTTGGTAGGTGGTGGACTCGATGCTGTTGATTGCACTCACCTCGTTCTGTTCCCGAGTTGGTAGGTGGTGGACTCGATGCTGTTGATTGCACTCACCTCGTTCTGTGACCGAGTTGGTAGGTGGTGGACTCGATGCTGTTGATTGCACTCACCTCTTTCTGTTCCCGAGTTGGTAGGTGGTGGACTCGATCCTGTTGATTGCACTCACCTCGTTCTGTTCCCGAGTTGGTAGGTGGTGGACTCGATGCTGTTGATTGCACCCACCTCATTCTGTTCCCGAGTTGGTAGGTGGCGGACTCGATGCTGTTGATTGCACTCACCTCATTCTGTTCCCGAGTTGGTAGGTGGTGGACTCGATGCTGTTGATTGCACTCACCTCATTCTGTTCCCGAGTTGGTAGGTGGCGGACTCGATGCTGTTGATTGCACTCACCTCATTCTGTTCCCGAGTTGGTAGGTGGTGGACTCGATGCTGTTGATTGCACTCACCTCATTCTGTTCCCGAGTTGGTAGGTGGTGGACTCGATGCTGTTGATTGCACTCACCTCGTTTTGTGACCGAGTTGGTAGGTGGTGGACTCGATGCTGTTGATTGCACTCACCTCGTTTTGTGACCGAGTTGGTAGGTGGTGGACTCGATGCTGTTGATTGCACTCACCTCGTTCTGTTCCCGAGTTGCTAGGTGGTGGACTCGATGCTGTTGATTGCACTCACCTCGTTCTGTGACCGAGTTGGTAGGTGGTGGACTCGATGCTGTTGATTGCACTCACCTCGTTCTGTTCCCGAGTTGGTAGGTGGTGGACTCGATCCTGTTGATTGCACTTACCTCATTCTGTTCCCGAGTTGGTAGGTGGTGGACTCGATGCTGTTGATTGCACTCACCTCGTTCTGTGACCGAGTTGGTAGGTGGCGGACTCGATGCTGTTGATTGCACTCACCTCGTTCTGTGACCGAGTTGGTTGGTGGTGGACTCGATGCTGTTGATTGCACTCACCTCGTTCTGTGACCGAGTTGGTAGGTGGCGGACTCGATGCTGTTGATTGCACTCACCTCGTTCTGTGACCGAGTTGGTAGGTGGTGGACTCGATGCTGTTGATTGCACTCACCTCGTTCTGTGACCGAGTTGGTAGGTGGTGGACTCGATGCTGTTGATTGCACTCACCTCGTTCTGTGCCCGAGTTGGTAGGTGGCGGACTCGATGCTGTTGATTGCACTCACCTCGTTTTGTGACCGAGTTGGTAGGTGGTGGACTCGATGCTGTTGATTGCACTCACCTCATTCTGTTCCCGAGTTGGTAGGTGGTGGACTCGATGCTGTTGATTGCACTCACCTCGTTCTGTGACCGAGTTGGTAGGTGGTGGACTCGATGCTGTTGATTGCACTCACCTCGTTCTGTGACCGAGTTGGTAGGTGGTGGACTCGATGCTGTTGATTGCACTCACCTCATTCTGTTCCCGAGTTGGTAGGTGGCGGACTCGATGCTGTTGATTGCACTCACCTCGTTCTGTTCCCGAGTTGGTAGGTGGTGGACTCGATGCTGTTGATTGCACTCACCTCGTTCTGTGACCGAGTTGGTAGGTGGTGGACTCGATGGTGTTGATTGCACTCACCTCGTTCTGTGACCGAGTTGGTAGGTGGCGGACTCGATGCTGTTGATTGCACTCACCTCATTCTGTTCCCGAGTTGGTAGGTGGCGGACTCGATGGTGTTGATTGCACTCACCTCGTTCTGTGACCGAGTTGGTAGGTGGCGGACTCGATGCTGTCGATTGCACTCACCTCGTTTTGTGGCCGAGTTGGTAGGTGGCGGACTCGATGGTGTTGATTGCACTCACCTCGTTTTGTGGCCGAGTTGGTAGGTGGTGGACTCGATGCTGTTGATTGCACTCACCTCGTTCTGTTCCGGAGTTGGTGGGTGGCGGACTCGATGCTGTTGATTGCACTCACCTCGTTTTGTGACCGAGTTGGTAGGTGGTGGACTCAATGCTGTTGATTGCACTCACCTCGTTCTGTGACCGAGTTGGTAGGTGGTGGACTCGATGCTGTTGATTGCACTCACCTCGTTTTGTGACCGAGTTGGTAGGTGGTGGACTCGATGATGTTGATTGCACTCACCTCGTTTTGTGACCGAGTTGGTAGGTGGTGGACTCGATGCTGTTGATTGCACTCACCTCGTTCTGTTCCCGAGTTGGTAGGTGGTGGACTCGATCTGTTGATTGCCCTCACCTCTTTCTGTTCCCGAGTTGGTAGGTGGTGGACTCGATCCTGTTGATTGCACTCACCTCGTTCTGTTCCCGAGTTGGTAGGTGGTGGACTCGATGCTGTTGATTGCACTCACCTCGTTCTGTTCCCGAGTTGGTAGGTGGTGGACTCGATGATGTTGATTGCACTCACCTCGTTCTGTTCCCGAGTTGGTAGGTGGTGGACTCGATGCTGTTGATTGCACTCACCTCGTTCTGTGACCGAGTTGGTAGGTGGTGGACTCGATGCTGTTGATTGCACTCACCTCGTTCTGTTCCCGAGTTGGTGGGTGGCGGACTCGATGCTGTTGATTGCACTCACCTCGTTCTGTTCCCGAGTTGGTAGGTGGTGGACTCGATGATGTTGATTGCACTCACCTCGTTCTGTTCCCGAGTTGGTAGGTGGTGGACTCGATGCTGTTGATTGCACTCACCTCGTTCTGTTCCCGAGTTGGTGGGTGGCGGACTCGATGCTGTTGATTGCACTCACCTCGTTCTGTTCCCGAGTTGGTAGGTGGTGGACTCGATGCTGTTGATTGCACTCACCTCGTTCTGTTCCCGAGTTGGTGGGTGGCGGACTCGATGCTGTTGATTGCACTCACCTCGTTCTGTTCCCGAGTTGGTAGGTGGTGGACTCGATGATGTTGATTGCACTCACCTCGTTCTGTTCCCGAGTTGGTAGGTGGTGGACTCGATGCTGTTGATTGCACTCACCTCGTTTTGTGACCGAGTTGGTAGGTGGTGGACTCGATGCTGTTGATTGCACTCACCTCGTTTTGTGACCGAGTTGGTAGGTGGTGGACTCGATGCTGTTGATTGCACTCACCTCGTTCTGTTCCCGAGTTGGTAGGTGGCGGACTCGATGCTGTTGATTGCACTCACCTCATTCTGTTCCCGAGTTGGTAGGTGGTGGACTCGATGCTGTTGATTGCACTCACCTCGTTTTGTTCACGAGTTGGTAGGTGGCGGACTCGATGCTGTTGATTGCACTCACCTCATTCTGTTCCCGAGTTGGTAGGTGGTGGACTCGATGCTGTTGATTGCACTCACCTCGTTTTGTGACCGAGTTGGTAGGTGGTGGACTCGATGATGTTGATTGCACTCACCTCGTTTTGTTCCCGAGTTGGTAGGTGGTGGACTCGATGATGTTGATTGCACTCACCTCGTTTTGTGACCGAGTTGGTAGGTGGTGGACTCGATGCTGTTGATTGCACTCACCTCGTTCTGTTCCCGAGTTGGTAGGTGGTGGACTCGATCTGTTGATTGCCCTCACCTCTTTCTGTTCCCGAGTTGGTAGGTGGTGGACTCGATCCTGTTGATTGCACTCACCTCGTTCTGTTCCCGAGTTGGTAGGTGGTGGACTCGATGCTGTTGATTGCACTCACCTCGTTCTGTTCCCGAGTTGGTAGGTGGTGGACTCGATGATGTTGATTGCACTCACCTCGTTCTGTTCCCGAGTTGGTAGGTGGTGGACTCGATGCTGTTGATTGCACTCACCTCGTTCTGTGACCGAGTTGGTAGGTGGTGGACTCGATGCTGTTGATTGCACTCACCTCGTTCTGTTCCCGAGTTGGTGGGTGGCGGACTCGATGCTGTTGATTGCACTCACCTCGTTCTGTTCCCGAGTTGGTAGGTGGTGGACTCGATGATGTTGATTGCACTCACCTCATTCTGTTCCCGAGTTGGTAGGTGGTGGACTCGATGCTGTTGATTGCACTCACCTCGTTTTGTTCACGAGTTGGTAGGTGGCGGACTCGATGCTGTTGATTGCACTCACCTCATTCTGTTCCCGAGTTGGTAGGTGGTGGACTCGATGCTGTTGATTGCACTCACCTCGTTTTGTGACCGAGTTGGTAGGTGGTGGACTCGATGATGTTGATTGCACTCACCTCGTTTTGTTCCCGAGTTGGTAGGTGGCGGACTAGATGCTGTTGATTGCACTCACCTCGTTTTGTTCACGAGTTGGTAGGTGGTGGACTCGATGATGTTGATTGCACTCACCTCGTTTTGTTCCCGAGTTGGTAGGTGGTGGACTCGATGCTGTTGATTGCACTCACCTCGTTTTGTGACCGAGTTGGTAGGTGGTGGACTCGATCCTGTTGATTGCACTCACTTCGTTTTGTTCCCGAGTTGGTAGGTGGTGGACTCGATGATGTTGATTGTACTCACCTCGTTCTGTGACCGAGTTGGTAGGTGGTGGACTCGATGATGTTGATTGCACTCACCTCGTTTTGTGACCGAGTTGGTAGGTGGTGGACTCGATCCTGTTGATTGCACTCACTTCGTTTTGTTCCCGAGTTGGTAGGTGGTGGACTCGATGCTGTTGATTGCACTCACCTCGTTTTGTGACCGAGTTGGTAGGTGGTGGACTCGATGATGTTGATTGCACTCACCTCGTTTTGTGACCGAGTTGGTAGGTGGTGGACTCGATGCTGTTGATTGCACTCACCTCGTTCTGTGACCGAGTTGGTAGGTGGTGGACTCGATGCTGTTGATTGCACTCACCTCGTTCTGTGACCGAGTTGGTAGGTGGTGGACTCGATGCTGTTGATTGCACTCACCTCGTTTTGTGACCGAGTTGGTAGGTGGTGGACTCGATGCTGTTGATTGCACTCACCTCGTTCTGTGACCGAGTTGGTAGGTGGTGGACTCGATGCTGTTGATTGCACTCACCTCGTTTTGTGACCGAGTTGGTAGGTGGTGGACTCGATGCTGTTGATTGCACTCACCTCGTTCTGTTCCCGAGTTGCTAGGTGGTGTACTCGATGCTGTTGCGCCATCGTTTCTGGATTTTCTAAGGAGCGAATGGTTTCCATGGAGACGACATCCGTATAGACCCTGTCTGACCCGCAATAACTTTGGTATCGCAAACAACCTCGAATTTTCCGCACTCGATTCTATTATCGCATTTCCGTAACCGCGTGATCTTTTTGGCGATGGAACTTTTCCATTTCGACATGCCACATCTGAATAGTTTGTGTTGTACTTTGTTACGGATTCGAGACAGACGTTTACGATTTCTTTTGATTTCTTTGGTATCGCGTTATATTTGCACAGGAGGGTGTTGTTTTCTCCGTAGTGTATTGTTACCATGGTAACTGATATATTCGCTGTGTCTAAGCCATCTGGGTATTTTGGTCTATCGCCCGTCGACACGGTCAGTACAGCAATCGGTGACTCCATAGTTGATGAAATAGTAGCAATAATCACAATTGAAATAATTATATAATTGGACATTTTGTATTATAACTTACGTATTGTTATTAAATAAGTTAACCTTTGATTATCTACCGGTACTAGTATTATACAACTGGCAGGATTCAAAATAAAATTATTGATAGAAAATTTTGAGATCTGTTGTCTTTCGTTGATTTAGAAATATAACTTTAGCGATCTAATTTTATCGAATACACATTTAATTTTTTATGTTTTCGCTATTTAATTAATGTTTCTAGAACTGAACACGTTGCCGAGAAGATGTTGACAAACTGGCTAACGTTTCTACTCCATAAGTTCCTGGTTCAATGCGCCGGAGACCCGCTGTTTCTCCTCTATAAGTCGATTAAAATCCAGGTAGAGAAAGGCCCCGTCGACCAGATAACGGGGGAAGCGAGATATTCTTTGAACGAAGACAAACTCATCCGCCAACAGATAGACCACAGGGTGATTGTAAGTTGCTTGTTATTATATTATATATTATTAGGTTACTTTTTATACTATTATGACTTTTACGTGTAATATATTGTACTTAGTATAATAGCCTACGGGTGTTTTATGTCTGTATAATATAAAATTCCATATTAATATTTGATATTTGATATAAGTCCATATTAGCTACTATTGATGACCCTAACAGCAGCGAAAGGGATCTCTCAAAATTAACTGGTGTAGGACGACGATCTGCTGCCCAACTCGTATCAAACGGATACCATCATAAGTTGTGCACTACCTCCAAATGTTGGAGGCCCTTGGAATCCTGTGTCTGCTGGTAGTGTAACGAAAGTGCATCAAAGGACCACTTCTCGAATTGCCCATCATTGCCCAAATTCACAAATCGTATTCGCTGTTCCCTATACCTCAGAACCTCACCCGAGCCCAACCTAACACAAACTAGTTAATTACATTTTATTTATTTATTTATATAACACTCAATTTTAGTGTGTTAGTTTACATTTTTAATTTCATATGTTTGGACTAATAAACATTATTATTATTATATATAATTTTTCGTTCTTATTTCATAGCGAACATAAAAAATGACTAGCTGCCACAAATTATAAATTCTATATATCGCTACTATAATATTTTAGTAAAGTCTAACTATATTCTAAAATTGTTGAATTTGTTAGAATCAAACTCAAACTCTTGTATTATTATATACTCAATTAATCTCTTATGTTCTAAATAGAACGTGTTAAGAGCGACTGAGATGTCGGAAGTCATGGGGGGGGGGGGGGGGGGGTAGCGCTATTCCAATAATATCGGTCTGGTCTGTCTGTCAGTATGTCTCGAAAACAATAAAAAGCATATTATCTTTCTAAAAAATTTCCTATATATGGGTATTCTTGGTCCGTGACTTCATTTCTGATGTCAGTATTCAAATTTGGCCTCGTCGTTTCTGTTTGTATGCACTTGTCCTGCCCCTCAAAATATAACCGACAGTTTGACCGACAAAAAAGACAATTTGGAAGTCATCAAATGTTAAAAACTGACACTCGAAATTAATTCTGCGACCTGGAAAATCCCTATAGCTAAACGTTTAGCTAGATGGTGTGCCCTTTTATTATATTTGACGGACAGATAGTTAGAAAGACCGACATACAGACAACTAGATTTCATTAACAGTGAAAACTGACCTCAGAAATGAAATCATCGACCATGAAATCCCCATAGCAAAAATCTGAGCACGGTTATGTGCTTTCTTGTTGCTAGATATTTAATATTGACAGACATTCTCATATTTTAAAGGCCCGTTTCCGCGCTGCTTTTTTGAGCTTTATTTCAAGCATTTTTTTAGTTAAAACAATTTCTAGAAATTAATTGTTTCAGGGTGAATCTGATAATTTTGGAATCTTAAAAACTAAAATATAGAATAAAACTCAAAAAGAACTCAAAAAAAGGTCAAAATGAAGCTTGAAAAAAAACTTAATAAAAAGATTGAAAAAAGCTCAAAACAAAGCTAGATAAACAGCTCAAAAAAAAAGCTCAGAATACCGCACAAAAAAAAGCAGCGCGGAAACGAGCCTTAACAAATAGTTTTTGCGCGGGAAGGTTCAAACTCTAAAGGCAATTATCTCGTAATGGAACTTTTCATTCTAAATAAACATAAAATGCTACTCTTTTGCCAATTTTTAATATTTTTTGGTGAGATTTGGACAGAGTAACCACAATGCCTGGTATCTTCAAAAGTATCATGGTCGGAAATTTAAAATTTTGATCATAACGCTAATTAACGCTAAAGCACCATTTTCGTTATCAAAAGTTGTATAAAAATTTTCAAAAGTTATATATAAAATTATAAAATATTTATTATAAAATAAACGAATTTTTGAATGATGCTAACGAAAACGAAAATGCAACTTTTTGAAAAAAATATGAAAATAATTAATTAATTTGATAATAAATTATGAAATAATTAAAATAACCATAAATTTTGACCAATACTTTTATTCAACGCTATATCAAATTATAAATACGAAATTGCTAGTTATATAACTAATGTTTGTTCGGAGTGTTTTTAGTGAATAGTTAATAATTTTTTGCTACGTTAAAATGTTCATTTTAAAATTGATTTTTAATATAACATAAATTTGGCCCCCAGATGATCATTATAGTAAGTACTGCCTTATGATTTCAGCATCTCAATATTGTTTGCATTGGAACTGATGTGTATACAAGTCCATTTAGAGTTAAAGTGTTGGACTGCGATAGTATTTGCCAAGTCAAAGAGAAAATCGTCGACGCGTTGTACAAGAACACACCAAGCGATAAACTGCCACGTATTGATGACATGGAGATGGGTCTGTATTCTATTATTTTATAACATTTAACAACTGTATAGTTTTGTTTTATCAACGACATATTTGTGCTTCAATAACTTATTTAACCTTTTTATTATAACTTTTGTATAATTGTTAGTAGTATTTTTTCTTTCTAGATAATAGTTAGCTACGTATTATATATAATTGTTAATTGGGTTGCCGATATATAAAAATAAGAAGCAATAGGAAAACATACAGTTTGCGAGATATACTGTGTTGTGTACTTACTGAAACTTTGATAAATGTTATTGTTTTTATGTTCTAGAACTTCGATCTGGTCAGCAGAGCCGATTGATCCTGTTGGATATAGACCCGGTTGTGCGATCAGCTGACTCAGACACCCGTCGTCTCTGTACACTTGCACACTACGGAGTCCCAGATGAGTCCAAGGTGGCGCTGGTTCTCAAACAACCCACCTTTAATACCGCCTTGCCAAACAACAAGAACTACAGTGAGTTAACGTCTGGGTCAAGCCACATAGTATATAGTCTCTGTAGAATGGGGCCCTTCCTGAGAACTTTATGAAAGCTTTGCAAATCCAACTTGTGTGTGTCTCAGTATTCTAGTCAGATGCCTGGATTTAGCTGTATGCAGCTGTTAAATATTATTACCAGTGTACGTCACTGACGTTCGTATTGTCCCCGTGTAAATATCCCCACTCGAAAAATATCGTTTATTTAAATTGGATGTAGTTAGAATTAATTATTCTGGAATAATTTGCAGCGAAACAGCGGTTTATAAGTCCGAGTCCGTCGGACTCCTGCGCATCTACGGCCCCGATCATCAGCCATTCCCGGGACGCGAGTTCGTTGAGTCGGGGTTCTCCTCCCCCGATGCGAGAGGCCGGAACCTTGGCCCCCCTGAGCCCCAACCCGCCGCCCAACACTTACCATCTGGTACGGACTATAACCAATCCCGATATATTTCGGTTCATTAACATCTCATTATGCGCATGCGGTTAATTATTAATTGTTTTTTCTTTTCATTCGCTGCGTTTGATTGGAATTCCTCTACTGAACTGCAGATAATCTTTCGCAGTCTATTCCTATGCTCAGTGACACGGAAGGATTTACTGTCAAATATTGGCATTTGGTAATTACTAACTTAATAATTATTGTATTTCCATTTCTTGTCTCTGTAGTACTGCTTCCCCCCTAATGCTAACCATCTATTGTCTATGTATTTGTATTTAACATGTTTGTTTATTCATGTTAAATCTCATTTTCTCATTAATCTGGTCTGCCATCCACAAGCTATCCGGAGCCTAGTCTGATATCTCATGCGCTTTAAAGGTGCGCCTTTCCCGTGCAGCGGTGGAGCACGTGCTGCTCTAGGGCAGCCCATGCTGGGCTCTGGATGGTAGAGGATGCTGCGCAGGGTCCACAGCACAACATTGCCTATGATGCACTCATAAGCAATGAGGTGTGGGAGAATCACCCTGCAGAGACGCCACCTGAAGGTTGCTGCACTGTTTTCGCCAGCAGTATCAACCTGTACACAACACAACGTTGTGTTGCGGTAGCCTGCTGGTGAGAATAAGCATGGTGTGTGGCCATCCAATGACTTTCCTCAAACGCCTACTCAAGGACACCGGACTTGAGTATAGGGATGAACTGGGAAAATGTGTGGCTGACCGTGAGATCTGGGGGCGCTATGTTGCAGGGTGCGCCGGCACTGTGTGTGGCTGACCGTGAGATCTGGGGGCGCTATGTTGCTGGGTCCGCCGGCACTGCGTGTGGCTGACCGCGAGATCTGGGGGCGCTATGTTGCTGGGTCCGCCGGCACTGTGTGTGGCTGACCGTGAGATCTTGGGCGCTATGTTGCTGGATCCTCTGACACTGTGTATGGCTGAACGTGAGATCTGGGGCGCTATGTTGCTGGGTCCGCCGGCACTGTGTGTGGCTGACCGTGAGATCTGGGGTCGCTATGTTGCTGGGTCCGCCGGCACTGCGTGTGCCTGACCGTGAGATCTGGGGGCGCTATGTTGCTGGGTCCGCCGGCACTGTGTGTGGCTGACCGTGAGATCCGGGGGCTCTATGTTGCTGGGTCCGCAGGCACTATGTGTGGCTGACCGTGAGATCTGGGGGCGCAATGTTGCTGGGTCCGCCGGCACTTTGTGTGGCTGACCGTGAGATCTGGGGTCGCTATGTTGCTGGGTCCGCAGGCACTATGTGTGGCTGACGTGAGATCTGGGGTCGGTATGTTGCTGGGTCCGCCGGTACTGTGTGTGGCTGACCGTGAGATCTGGGGGCGCTATGTTGCTGGGTCCTCCGGCACTGTGTGTGGCTGACCGTGAGATCTGGGGGCGCTATGTTGCTGGGTCCGCCGACACTGTGTGTGGCTGACAGTGAGATCTGGGGGCGCTATGTTGCTGGGTCTGCCGGCACTTTGTGTGGCTGACCGTGAGATCTGGGGGCGCAATGTTGCTGGGTCCGCCGGCACTTTGTGTGGCTGACCGTGAGATCTGGGGTCGCTATGTTGCTGGGTCCGCCGGCACTGTGTGTGGCTGACCGTGAGATCTGGGGTCGGTATGTTGCTGGGTCCGCCGGCACTGTGTGTGGCTGACCGTGAGATCTGGGGGCGCTCTGTTTCTGGGTCCGCCGGCACTGTGTGTGGCTGACGGTGAGATCTGGGGCGCGATGTTTCTGGGTCCGCCTGTACTGTGTATGGCTGAACGTGAGATCTGGGGCGCTATGTTGCTGGGTCTGCCATTAGGGGGCGCTATGTCGCTGGGTCCGCCGGCACTGCACCTTAGTACAAGCAGATCATCATCATTAATCTATAGACTAACACAAAGTTAACTTCTCTAACTAGCTAGTTCTGGATAGTTTCTTATTTATGATTTTGTTTGTTCACATAATTATCACACACAATGGGTAGCATGTTCAGACATATTCCCATCTCCGCTTGTATAGTTTTAAAAATGGTTTATGAATAGAATAAATAACGAAAATGCAACACTATTGAAATTTTTGGCGATGCTTGGTAATTTGTGACGGACGGTGCCACAGTGTTTAATTTTCTTGATATTTATTAGAAAATAATGTAAAACAATTTCACTTGAATTTTGAAACTTCATTTATGGGACCAGTAATCCTACATAATTATATTGAATTTAAGGTAAAACCACTGGATTCGGCAGACTATAAGTCGAGGGTGCCAGGCGACCGCTCCTCTAAGTTGGTCACAGAGATATACCTAACCCGTCTCCTGTCAACCAAGGGCACTCTCCAGAAATACGTGGACGACTTGTTCGATACAATCTTCTCGGCGTCGCATAAATCCTGCGCTCTGCCCATCGCTATCAAATACCTGTTCGACTTCCTCGACGCAGAGGCCCAAAGAAGGAACATACCAGATCGCGATGTGGTCCATACTTGGAAAAGTAACAGGTGGGTGGGAACAACATATCGGGGCGTGGTTCTTAGAGGGTGGAGGTGGGTGGGGACAACATAACGGGCGTGGTTCTTAGAGGGTGGAGGTGGGTGGGGACAACATAACGGGGCGTGGTTCTTAGAGGGTGGAGGTGGGTGGGGACAACATATCGGGGCGTGGTTCTTAGAGGGTGGAGGTGGCTGGGGACAACATATCGGGGCGTGGTTCTTAGGGGGTGGAGGTGGGTGGGGACAACATAACGGGCGTGGTTCTTAGAGGGTGGAGGTGGGTGGGGACAACATATCGGGGCGTGGTTCTTAGAGGGTGGAGGTGGCTGGGGACAACATATCGGGGCGTGGTTCTTAGGGGGTGGAGGTGGGTGGGGACAACATATCGGGGGGTGGTTCTTAGAGGGTGGAGGTGGGTGGGGACAACATAACGGCGTGGTTTTTAGAGGGTGGAGGTGGGTGGGGATAACATAACGGGGCGTAGTTCTTAGAGGGTGGAGGTGGGTGGGGACAACATAGCGGGGCGTGGTTCTTAGGAGGTCGAGGTGGGTGGGGACAACATAGCGGGGCGTGGTTCTTAGAGGGTGGAGGTGGGTGGGGACAACATAACGGGCGTGGTTCTTAGAGGGTGGAGGTGGGTGGGGACAACATATCGGGGCGTGGTTCTTATAGGGTGGAGGTGGGTGGGGACAACATATCGGGGCGTGGTTCTTAGAGGGTGGAGGTGGGTGGGGACAACATAACGGGCGTGGTTCTTAGAGGGTGGAGGTGGGTGGGGACAACATATCGGGGCGTGGTTCTTAGGGGGTGGAGGTGGGTGGGGACAACATATCGGGGCGTGGTTCTTAGAAGGTCGAGGTGGGTGGGGACAACATAACGGGCGTGGTTCTTAGAGGGTGGAGGTGGGTGGGGACAACATAACGGGGCGTGGTTCTTAGAGGGTGGAGGTGGGTGGGGACAACATATCGGGGCGTGGTTCTTAGAGGGTGGAGGTGGGTGGGGACAACATATCGGAGCGTGGTTCTTAGAGGGTGGAGGTGGCTGGGGACAACATATCGGAGCGTGGTTCTTAGGGGGTGGAGGTGGGTGGGGACAACATATCGGGGCGTGGTTCTTAGAGGGTGGAGGTGGGTGGGGACAACATATCGGGGCGTGGTTCTTAGAGGGTGGAGGTGGCTGGGGACAACATATCGGAGCGTGGTTCTTAGGGGGTGGAGGTGGGTGGGGACAACATATCGGGGCGTGGTTCTTAGAGGGTGGAGGTGGGTGGGGACAACATATCGGAGCGTGGTTCTTAGAGGGTGGAGGTGGGTGGGGACAACATATCGGGGCGTGGTTCTTAGAGGGTGGAGGTGGGTGGGGACAACATATCGGAGCGTGGTTCTTAGAGGGTCGAGGTGGGTGGGGACAACATAACGGGCGTGGTTCTTAGAGGGTGGAGGTGGGTGGGGACAACATAAACGGGCGTGGTTCTTAGGAGGTCGAGGTGGGTGGGGACAACATAACGGCGTGGTTTTTAGAGGGTGGAGGTGGGTGGGGATAACATAACGGGGCGTAGTTCTTAGAGGGTGGAGGTGGGTGGGGACAACATAGCGGGGCGTGGTTCTTAGGAGGTCGAGGTGGGTGTGGACAACATAACGGGCGTGGTTCTTAGAGGGTGGAGGTGGGTGGGGACAACATAACGGGGCGTGGTTCTTAGAGGGTGGAGGTGGGTGGGGACAACATATCGGGGCGTGGTTCTTAGAGGGTGGAGGTGGGTGGGGACAACATATCGGGGCGTGGTTCTTAGGAGGTCGAGGTGGGTGGGGACAACATAACGGGGCGTGGTTCTTAGAGGGTGGAGGTGGGTGGGGACAACATAACGGGCGTGGTTCTTAGAGGATGGAGGTGGGTTGGGACAACATAGCGGGGCGTGGTTCTTAGGAGGTCGAGGTGGGTGGGGACAACATAACGGGGCGTGGTTCTTAGAGGGTGGAGGTGGGTGGGGACAACATAACGGGGCGTGGTTCTTAGAGGGTGGAGGTGGGTGGGGACAACATAACGGGCGTGGTTCTTAGAGGATGGAGGTGGGTTGGGACAACATAGCGGGGCGTGGTTCTTAGAGGATGGAGTGGGTTGGGACAACATAGCGGGGCGTGGTTCTTAGGAGGTCGAGGTGGGTGGGGACAACATATCGGGGCGTGGTTCATACTTAGACAATTAATTATTATAAGGTGGGAATATACCATACGGGTTATTGTTCATACTTCCATACAATATCGGGACGTGGTTCAAACTTACATTCCATATCGGGACGTGAAAATTCTATGTGGTTCTATCGGGTCTATGAAAACTATCAGGTGGGAGCATACTAGAGGTGTACCATAAATGGTATTGTTAATGCACATCTAGATCTGATCTCTCCTTCAATAAATCATTATTTGTATACTCAGTAGTAAATATAGTTAATAATTTTAATTGATCTTCTTCTATTTTTTTAGTTTGCCTTTGAGGTTTTGGGTGAACATTATAAAGAATCCTAATTTCGTGTTCGATGTTAACAAATCTCAAACAGTTGACTCTTGTTTATCTGTGATCGCTCAGATATTTATGGATTCCTGTTCCACCACTGACCACCAATTGTCTAAGGATTCACCAAGTAGTAAATTACTATACGCTAAAGATATTCCCATCTATAAGGGATGGGTACAAAAGTGAGTAACAAACTGATAGTTTGGCCTTTACTGTAAGCCTTTATACCAAGGTGGCCTTTACTGTAAGCCTTTATACCAAGGTGGCCTTTACTGTAAGCCTTTATACCAAGGTGGCCTTTACTGTAAGCCTTTATACCAAGGTGGCCTTAACTGTAAGCCTTTATACCAAGGTGGCCTTTACTGTAAGCCTTTATACCAAGGTGGCCTTTACTGTAAGCCTTTATACCAAGGTGGCCTTTACTGTAAGCCTTTATACCAAGGTGGCCTTAACTGTAAGCCTTTATACCAAGGTGGCCTTTACTGTAAGCCTTTATACCAAGGTGGCCTTTACTGTAAGCGTTTATACCAAGGTGGCCTTTACTGTAAGCCTTTATACCAAGGTGGCCTTTACTGTAAGCCTTTATACCAAGGTGGCCTTAACTGTAAGTCTTTATACCAAGGTGGCCTTTACTGTAAGCCTTTATACCAAGGTGGCCTTTATTGTAAGCCTTTATACCAAGGTGGCCTTTACTGTAAGCCTTTATACCAAGGTGGCCTTTACTGTAAGCCTTTATACCAAGGTGGCCTTAACTGTAAGTCTTTATACCAAGGTGGCCTTTACTGTAAGCCTTTATACCAAGGTGGCCTTTACTGTAAGCCTTTATACCAAGGTGGCCTTAACTGTAAGTCTTTATACCAAGGTGGCCTTTACTGTAAGCCTTTATACCAAGGTGGCCTTTATTGTAAGCCTTTATACCAAGGTGGCCTTTACTGTAAGCCTTTATACCAAGGTGGCCTTTACTGTAAGCCTTTATACCAAGGTGGCCTTAACTGTAAGTCTTTATACCAAGGTGGCCTTTACTGTAAGCCTTTATACCAAGGTGGCCTTTACTGTAAGCCTTTATACCAAGGTGGCCTTACCTGTAAGCCTTTATACCAAGGTGGCCTTTACTGTAAGCGTTTATACCAAGGTGGCCTTTACTGTAAGCCTTTATACCAAGGTGGCCTTTACTGTAAGCCTTTATACCAAGGTGGCCTTTACTGTAAGCCTTTATACCAAGGTTGCCTTTACTGTAAGCCTTTATACCAAGGTGGCCTTTACTGTAAGCCTTTATACCAAGGTGGCCTTTACTGTAAGCCTTTATTCCAAGGTGGCCTTAACTGTAAGCCTTTATACCAAGGTGGCCTTTACTGTAAGCCTTTATACCAAGGTGGCCTTTACTGTAAGCCTTTATACCAAGGTGGCCTTTTAAGCCTTTATACCAAGGTGGCCTTTACTGTAAGCCTTTATACCAAGGTGGCCTTTACTGTAAGCCTTTATACCAAGGTGGCCTTTACTGTAAGCCTTTATACCAAGGTGCCCTTTACTGTAAGCCTTTATACCAAGGTGGCCTTTACTGTAAGCCTTTATACCAAGGTGGCCTTTACTGTAAGCCTTTATACCATACCAAGGTGGCCTTTACTGTAAGCCTTTATACCAAGGTGACCTTTACGTAAGCCTTTATACCATACCAAGGTGGCCTTTACGTAAGCCTTTATACCAAGGTGGCCTTTTAAGCCTTTATACCAAGGTGGCCTTTACTGTAAGCCTTTATACCAAGGTGGCTTTTACTGTAAGCCTTTATACCAAGGTGGCCTTTACTGTAAGCCTTTATACCAAGGTGGCCTTTACTGTAAGCCTTTATACCAAGGTGCCCTTTACTGTAAGCCTTTATACCAAGGTGGCCTTTACTGTAAGCCTTTATACCAAGGTGGCCTTTACTGTAAGCCTTTATACCAAGGTGGCCTTTACTGTAAGCCTTTATACCAAGGTGGCCTTTACTGTAAGCCTTTATACCAAAGTGGCCTTTACTGTAAGCCTTTATACCAAGGTGGCCTTTACTGTAAGCCTTTATACCAAGGTGGCCTTTACTGTAAGCCTTTATACCAAGGTGGCCTTTACTGTAAGCCTTTATACCAATGTGACCTTTACGTAAGCCTTTATACCATACCAAGTTGGCTTTTTTATACGGTATATACGCCGAGTGCGTGGTGGGTTGACCATCATGATGTATTGTAAGGACTGCTCAATTGTTATGGTTCGTTGTTAGTTGTGGGGCGAGTCAAAACTGAGGTAGGTCCTCAGCAAACATTTATAATTATAGAAATATTATAGCAGGGCAGGCGGACGATGACTTACAGTCCTGCTGCAACCAATAAGCCTTGTTCGTGCTGAGGACCCACTAGCTGGATTTGTAATTTTATTTATTTATTCTACTTGTATTCCCAGGTATATGAAAGACATAGCCAATATGCCTACAGTGAGCGACCAAGACATGGATGCGGCGATGGCGGAGGAATCCAATCAGCACCTTAACGAGTTCAATATGAAAGCCGCGCTAAACGAACTGTTTCAATACGTCAACAAGTACAGGGTAGACCTCCTCAAGGAGTTCAGAGACAACTCGAATAATAATGAGTCACAGAAAATATTCCACCGGTTACAAAACGTTATAGACCTACTGAGTTAACAAACTTCTACCAGTAATCCGCTAATGTTACTACCAGTAATCTGCTAATGTTACTACCAGTAATCCGCTAATGTTACTACCAGTAATAAGCTAATGTTACTACCAGTAATCCGCTAATGTTACTACCAGTAACCCGCTAATGTTACTACCAATAATCCGCTAATGTTACTACTACCAGTAATCCGCTAATGTTACTACCAGTAATCCGCTAATGTTACTACCAGTAATCCGTTAATGTTACTACCAGTAATCCGCTAATGTTACTACCAGTAAACCGCTAATGTTACTACCAGTTATCCGCTAATGTTACTACCAGTAAACCGCTAATGTTACTACCAGTAATCCGCTAATGTTACTACCAGTAATCCGCTAATGTTACTACCAGTAATCCGCTAATGTTACTACCAGTAATCCGCTAATGTTACTACCAGTAATCCGCTAATGTTACTACCAGTAATCCGCTAATGTTACTACCAGTAATCCGCTAATGTTACTACCAGTAATCCGCTAATGTTACTACCAGTAATCCGCTTAATGTTACTACCAGTAATCCGCTAATGTTACTACCAGTAATCCGCTAATGTTACTACCAGTAATCCGCTAATGTTACTACCAGTAATCCGCTAATGTTACTGCCAGTAATCCGCTAATGTTACTACCAGTAATCCGCTAATGTTACTACCAGTAATCCGCTAATGTTACTACCAGTAATCCGCTAATGTTACTATCAGTAATCCGCTAATGTTACTACTACCAGTAATCCGCTAATGTTACTACCAGTAATCCGCTAATGTTACTACCAGTAATCCGCTAATGTTACTACCAGTAATCCGCTAATGTTACTACCAGTAATCCGCTAATGTTACTACCAGTAATCCGCTAATGTTACTACC
>JAUCBJ010006043.1:0-65758 GCA_032718475.1 Nemertoderma westbladi | reverse complement strand
TTACAGCGTCCGCCAATCGAGGCCGCTCGAGTTGACGGTATACTCGTTGAACCTCCGGACAATCGAGCGGATCTTGTCCGTCGTATGGTACACGATGTCAACATACGCGCTAGACCTTTACAGAACTCTTTTTATGGAATTAAAGATCACCCTTATTACGTCTATGGACACCAACGATCTTTGTTCTTATTTCCACGAGCAACCGTCGATGGAAATCTATTGTGCATATTGTCGGCTTAATAATTTGCACATTTTTGCCGTCTGCCCCCAATTTATGACTCAATGCCATCATTGTCAATTAAAAGGACACGCCAGCTTTGATTGTCCCTTTAACCATGATTTAGAGAGCGTAGATGAAATGATTGTACTACGTTATATAAGAGCTTGGGAAGCGAACGCTGATTTACATTGTGACTCACGCCATCGCTATTATCCCGGACGCGCCTATGAAGGAGTTTATGCGTTCCATCCATATTTGTTTGCCTCCGTCGAGCAGAAATCGCGCCTATCAAGTTATGAACTATTGAAGCGCGTTGGAGAATGTATTTCAACCAAATATGTGCGTAAATTTCTCAGGAGCATTAATCCGAGTGACATCCAGTCTTACAACTTAATAAACTTTATCCGTCAAGACCCTGCCTATGGAGACTTATTCGTCAACTCACACCCTGAGTTACAAGAGGTATATCGACGGCCTTACGAGTATCGAGCCCGCGAACGCGAGTTAGAAAGAACCATTAAACCAAGGAAGTTTCTAACTGCCTATGGTCCACCCACGGCCCTCGTTCAGACCACTCGTAAAGGACCCGTAAGAGCGGCTGTCTTGAAACGAGCTCTCAAAGCCGTTAGACCCCTCTCCCCGGACGTTGATGTCCATCAACCCGGTACTTCGACCGGCGGATATACCGATCGCAATCCCATACCTTCTGATGCAATCATATTGCACCCTTCACCCAGGAGTTATAGCCCTCCTAGTAAAGTGGCTCGCCCCAAAGAGAAAAGGACTCTTGCTAGCTTCAAAAAACTGCGTAAACGCCGTCCGCGCAAGAAAGACTAACTGTTTAGAGTATTTTTGTATTTTAGAAACTGTGATTTTGTATATTTTATAGACTTAAATCCCATTTTCTGGGAGCGGTGTAAAAGCTTTTGTGGGATAACTGATACGTTTGCCTATGCTGGCCAGTTCCCCCCAGGCGCTGGAATACTCTAAAAAAGGTTTTCTAACTGTATATATATTCCCCTCGCCCGCAAGGTACCTTTACAGGTGTTTTAACGGACATAAAAATCATTCTGCTATATACGTGTTTTAGCGGACATGGTAAGACAAAAAACTTGTAATGCATCAACCACCTTTCACAGTTTAGCCGTGATGATTCATATTACGACATCTAGCAGCTGGTTGCTGACATGGAAACAGCCATTGGCCGCGTGGTTCTTTGTTTGGCTTGGGCCAATCAGGGCGGTTTTTCCTGTCGACGTGTAGCTTTTCTGCCGATCATAAGGAGAGTGTTCAGTCTTACTGTTTTTTCTTGATACTTTGTTGTTATTGCTGTCTAAGCCAGAAACACCGGCATTTTGGATAGATACTGCTGTACCGTAAACTGCTTGAATTATCGAAAGTATAAACTGTTACCTAATCTCACGAATCGAATATCACCTAACTCATTAATCATATTGTTTGTACTGTTATTTTACCGTCAGTTATTAATTGTAAATATTTGTTGATGGAAATATTGCTATTTGGATAATACGGATAAATCACCCAATTCCCAATTTTCTTGATAACACTACAGGTTAGAGAGACCGGCTATATATAACAATTGCGATTTATATTAATGTGGTGTGTATTGAATCCAATGTTATTTAGCAGACCCTACGTGAGTCAATTACTGCTCTCTTTATGTGTGATCAAATGTACTGACTGTCGGCAGAATAGTGTGTATGATTGTGATTGGTAACAAAGTATTTCCTAAAGAATACGCTTTATACTTCAATCCCAAGCAGTATCGTTGCGTTTAGTATAAGTCCTAGTTCTGTTTAAATAGATAAAGCGCCACGTCCTAAAGGAACTGTTAATATTTCCCGAAAGCCAATAATACCTGTCAGAGATTAATCATTAACTATCTATCGAATAATACATTAGGTATACACTGCAACCTTACACTGTAATAATACAATTCAAGCATCCGAATTCAGTCTCCCGGGTGTAGATCCATCGGGTGAATGATCGCGCATGGGCTGACTTCGGCTAATGTTTTGCGTATTAGCATAAATTATTGTCGTATGCTAAAGTGGTTTTAATTAACTAAAAGACATATAAATTTTGGCAGGTTAAACTGCTAAAGGTCTTCGAAAGCGCGAACAGCGAGGTATGCGTAATTAACACATCTCATTTACCAGTTTTACTTAAAAACTATGAAGTTATATTGCTTAAGAGTTCTAAGATGTTTGAGGCTTATTTAGATATATTATTACTTAATTTTGACCCCCCCCCCCCCCCCAATCGGCATCTGCTACGGCATAGGCCATATCTTTTGCGGAGTCATAGAGTAGTCTGAAGTTCCCCTGTCTGCCGCTAGAGGGCGTATTATTTGAAAATTAACATCTTCTCTAGCTTTGTTATTTACAATCCGCAAAACTATGAAGTTATATTGCTTAAGAGTTCTGTAAAAGCTTTTGCGGGATGTAACTGGCCCTTTTTCTCCGCAATCCAGTTTTCCCTCAATGCGCTCAAATACTCTAAAACTGCCTTGCTCGAGTGATGCATTCTGCTGGCTGATTGGCCGATTTGCTGTACGTATGGCCTCTTTGTTCTGTTCGATTAACCAATCAGAACAATGATCGACCAATCAGAGCGATTTAGCCTTGTGTTGGCTATGGGCTGCAAAGGCTAGGGAGGTTTGGCATTTAGACGTTCGTGGAACCTATAGAATCTGGAGTTCTGCCAATGAGAGCTATTTCTCTTTGTGTTGAAAGCTGCCTACAACAGCCCACAGGTTTCAGTGTGTTGGTTTTCCTGATGCCATGAACATCGGCTATGGAATTATTCTGTTTCAGACTTTAGCCAAAACATTAGAACGGCTTTGATTACCGGAACGTATAACTGTTATCCTGCCTGTCAAATGCAATACATATCTTTCACCGCATTATTTTACTGCTATTTACTGTCGGTTATTAATTGTATCTATTGATGGAAAATTGTTATATTTGGATAATATCGAGAAATAATCATAAAACCCCATCTTCTTGATATACTGAAGGTAAGAGACCGGTTACATATAGCAATTGCGACTTATATGATATTGGTTTTGGAGTGAATCTAATGCTATTTCATAGGTACTACATGGGTCAATTGCTGTTCTCTTTATATGTGACTAAAATTAGTGAAGGTCGGCAGATCAGTGTGCAGTTTTGTGCGGTACCGGTAGTGTGCATGACTGTGACAGATAACAAAGCATCTCCTAAAGAATGCGCCTTATACGTGAATCATTAGCCATCCCGTTGTGTTTAGTGTAAGTCATAGCTCTGTTTATATATTTAGAGCGCCATGTCCAAAGGGAACTGTTAATATTTCCCGAAAGTGAATAATATTTGTCAGAGATTATATATTAATGATCAATCGAATAATACAGTAGGCCTACACCGCAATAAGGTCAGAGCCCCCGAATCCAGTCTCCCGGGTATATCCAGCGGGTGAATGATCGCGCATAGGCTGGCTTCGGCTAATGTTGTGTATCAAATACTCGTCGTAGGCTAAAGTCGATTTACAAACTAAAAGACACCTAAATTAGGCGGGTTAAACTGCCTAAGGTCTAAAAGCGCGAACAATAACAGTTATAAACTCTGATTGCAGTGTAGGCAATAAATACAGTTTACTATTGTTCTGGTAAGAACAGTAACAGTTATTGCTTCTTTATTGCAGTAAGCAATAAAGTTGAAAAGTACCGGTCGACCGGTAACCTGTAGGCCTAACTACCTAACCACCGGAACCGGTACTTACAGCAGTAAAGGTACTAGTATATTTCGATTGTGATATATTGTATATTGTAGGCTGTTAGGGGATTAGGGATTGATCACCCCTTATTCCTTTGTATGGTTTACTTATTTCTGTCAGTTTTATTCATCTGTAGGCTAATATTGAGCAGAAGACGTGTAAGCCTGCTCAGATCGTACAGATAATTTGTAGGCTGGACTGTTGTCTGACTGTTGATAGGTCTGAACGGATTGCAGTGCATGTAGAGTGTATGTCCGATAAAGTGCCGGTTAGGAAAGTAGGGGCATCCAGTACTGTAAGGTAAATCCCCCCCCCCGAAAGAATAAGTCGTACTACTAGGTTAGAACGCATACTAACTAACCATTTCGGAGTCTGCATGTACTGTAATTTATTTAGACTTGATAGTAGTCTGCCAGCGTTTAGTCTGTATTTTGTTTGTGTAGTCTGTACAGGTACCGTAATATTTCTTATTCAGATAATTTATAGGCTAGATTGTTGTCTGGCTGTTGTTAGGTCTGAAGAGATTGTAGTGTGTGTGGAGTGTATGTCCGATAAAGTGCCGGTTAGGAAAGTAGGGGCATCCAGTACTGTAAGGTAAATCCCCCCCCCCCCCCGAAAGAATAAGTCGTACTACTCGGTTAGAACGCATACTAACTAACCATTTCGGAGTCTGCACATACTGTAGTTTATTTAGGCTTGATAGTAGTCTGCCAGCGTTTGGTTTGTATTTTGTTTGAGTAGTTTGTACGGGTAGCGTAATATTTATTATTCAGAGTTTATGCGATTATTCGCAACATTCATACCCCCAAGTTTATTCCTACAGTAATTGTGCTTGTTATATATACCGTTATAGTTAAATTAACCCCGGTACTACATCAGGGCTGCTTGGCGTAGGTAAAGACTGGTGATTTTGTGCCCCGGTCACTCCAGCAGATACCGTGGTTCTTTTAGCTGTTCAAGTATTTTAACTACTGATTATTTGTTGTATAAGTACTTGTACCTAATTTAGGGTTTAGTGTACAGTGCTTCCCGAAGGTAATTAGTGTATAGGCAGTATATTTGTGTTGTAAAGTGGTTAATAGGCACGTTGGTTCTGGTAGACTGCGGTAATTAACTTCTAGGTCTGTAGGTAGGAACACTCCGTGATACATAACGTAGTACTTATAGCGATACGGCTATAAGTCGTCAGACGGTGGTATTTTCCTATCTGGACAACGCAGTATATTTACTACTGCTTAGTTATTTTCAAATACCGTAGTACTCTGTCCGTTGTAATAACCAGATAATCTAACCCTTTGTTAGGCTGGTTTGTAGACTTCTTGTAAAATTAGCCTAAAAATTCGTACGTGTAATTTTTGTGTTTATTTAGAGATTGTAATCTCACCCCGAATTGTATGTAATTTGTAGTATTAAGTAACTTAGGTAAATTATAATTATTTGTTTTAGTGTCCAACAAGTAGCACTTCACTGAGAGCGCACAGCTTCTGTGAGGTGACTCTTTCCCAGAAATAATAACATTTATTTCAAATATTGACAAAAACCCATTAAAACGGGTATATATATTATAAATCAACTCAAACCGATTTATAAAATAGTAGGCCTGCCATACAACAATTAGGTCTTAATATCAGTTGGACTACTGCTTAAATAACGGTAATAAAGTAAGTTAAAGTAACCAAGTAACCCCTAAAATTCAGAAATTAAATTATTCCAAAATAATTGACATACCGGTATTTACCATAGGCTTATTATATTTATTTCTATAAATTTAGGCTGAAATCATACCGGTATTCTGTAATCAATTCTAGTCTGTAATTATACTTATATATATACTATAAGTGTAAGCTGTATACCGGTATTCACGATAGGCCTATTATATATTTATATATATTTGTGCTGAAATTACATACCGGTATCCTATGACAAACCTAGTCTGTAATAATACTTATATATACTATAAGCATACCGGTATTCTAATATATTGTATATATAACACGTTACATAGAGTAACGATATCGGTAATTAATCACTAGGCTAACAATTGATACTGAATTACTAGATTTGCTTTAACTGTAATATAGCAGTAGGCATTCAACTGTACAAATCAAATATGTCTGACACAAAACGGGCACTGTCAGATAGTCTTTTGAAAGGTGTTAGAATGAGTCTTCGACTTGGACAGTGTCTTGAAAGGATAGAAGACAGAAAAGAAGCGGAAAGAAAAGTAGCAGCGGCAGAAGCGGAAAGAAAAGCGGCAGAGGCAGTGGCAGAAGCAGAACGGAAGGCGTCTGAAGCGACTACCCAACTAGAGCTGGAAAACCTTCAGGCGAAACAAGATTACTTGAAGAAACAAACCAGAAGACAGGGATTTGCCTCCTCCGATGAAGGTGATATAAGAGATCCCGAAGGTAGAGGTAATAAATCTCGTTCAAGCGGACGTAGACGGATGCTCAAGCGGACGGTACCTCCTGAGGTGAGAATGCAACTGGATAGTGTAGACTATCCAGTGTATTACAGAACTCGCTGTGGTACAGAACCCACAGACCAAATTATTACAGTAGAAAGACTCCCTACTATAGTAGATGAGCCTGAAATAATTAGGCCTGTTCTCGAAGCCACCCCTTCGGTGATAGAGACACCTGTACTCCCAGAACCTACCTCTAAATTCCCTTTGCACAGCACAAAACTACCTGTGCCCAGTAGGACTGTTCCCGAGTCCGAACCCATCCTGGACGCCGAGCGAGATATCAAGAATTTATCGCCCGTCGTCTCTCGCTTGCCCGCTACTATGTTGGCGACTCCCTCTTCGGCGGTCGAGTGGGTAGCTGAGGGACGACGGGAGATGGGTCTCCTGCTCGGGCAGCTGAGGGAACATTGTAAATGTTCCTCCCAGCAGGTCCGGGAGTTGGAAGGGACTGTTCAGCAGTTAAAGGGAGCAGTAAGAGAGGGTAGGTTAGCGTTGCAAGAAGTGCAGCAAAGTATCGCGTTAGAACTCGATAAATTAGTAAATACACAAAAGGGTATACCACCACCCCCTGTAACAATGTGTCAACCTGTTAGGTCTGAAGTATTTCATGCGCAAGGTGTGGAGCCTACATGCATCTATACTGCTAGTGAAGTAGAAACTCCTATAGTAAACCCTATTAAGGGTAATTATAAACCTGTTGACAGTGATATTCCATATAGACTTGATAATAATCCGAGAAATTTATATACCGATAACTCGATATTAAATAATACGATGGCCCAAGAAAGTTTTACGCGTCAAATGGCTAGAACCGAAGCCCGTCAAGCGGTAAAGGTGGGAGAGATCGTCAAGTTCAATGGAGATGAGATGAAATGGTTACCTTTTAATGAATATTACAAAGATAACATACAGAACTCTGTGCTATCTAACGGAGAGAAACTTAGATTCCTCATCGAGTGCTTGGAAGGATCTCCCAAGTTAATGGCGTTAAAGTTTATTGGACATCCCGATGGATTAAGACAAGTTTGGGATACCCTAAACATCAGGTATGGTAATAGGAATAACATAGCTAGGTATTTATATGCGAAATTAATGGCGCCCCGAAAGTTTCTTAGCAGCGGGATTATAGAGTTTTCCGATGAGATTCAAGAGATCTGTAGACAACTAGATTGGTTAGGTAAGTCTCATGAATACCAGAATTCTATGGTTGTAGGAGCCTTAGCATCTACTTTGCCCAAGGGTGGAGTAGGTACACGCTGGGACAAGAAAGTGTTATATATGATGGAACAACAACGAAGAGACCCTACCATGCCTGATCTCATGTCATTCTTAGATGGAGAGGTAAAATTACAGCTTCTAAAACAGTCCAGAGAGAAGACACCGGAAAATAAGGTAAGTGAGAAACCCGTTTCTAGGAGAAAGGTAATACCAGTGTGTTATACAGACGATGGCGAAAGCCAGGCTTCTCAAGAGGAAGACAGCGGGAAAGACACTGAAAGATCTTACTATGACAACACAGCGCCTAAGGACGTAAGTAAATTCAAGTCTCGAACCAATGACAGGAGAGAACAGGTAAGAAAAACTCCTCCTACGTCTCCTAAGAAAATTCATGTAAGAAAGCCCGAAGAAAGAACGAGTGTGCACAACGTTACTCAAAGTAAGGTAAGTAACATCAAACCAAAATGTGTGCTGTGCGACGGGCCCCACCGTTTAAGTGCGTGTGATGAATTCCTGAGGAAATCACTAAAGGACAGACGTGAAGTCATGTGGGATAAGCGGTTGTGTTATAATTGCCTCAGACGAGGACACCAACGGCGAACCTGTTACTCCGACGCAAGGTGTGCAAAGTGCGGCGCAAAACATCATATCTTGTTGCACACGGAATTCGAACGAAACAGCCCGAGTCAGGTAAGTGAGTCCGAACTACATGTCCAATTCAGTGATGTGAACGACACTGACCAATGTTCTGAGATGGAAGGATTCTATACGGACGAATTCTCCAACGAAAACGAATCCTGTTACCTGATAAATACCGCAGTGTATCGAGCACTTACGTATGAAAAAGACACAGACTGCGACCTCACCCTAACTACATCTGATCGACAACCATCTTGGAAAGCGCCAACTTCCAATGTAGGAATCCGTGAATTTCCTGTAGTGCAATTAAGGGTCCACGGACCTAAAAGGAGTTATATAGTGAACGCCCTCCTTGACTCCGGTAGCACAGGAACATTCATCGACAAAGAACTAGCCGAAGACATCTTTGCTGGACAACCCAAGTTCCGAACTAAGTTAAACATGTCAGGAATTATGCAGGTTTGGAAATCTACAGTAATAGCGGATTATTATGTAGGTGCGTTGTCCACCCCCCAGGATGAACTAGGAGAACATAGTATAAGGTCAGTAAAAATGGTGGCGATAAAGAACTTCGCTACCAGCCAAGTAGAACCTTATAACTGGGATGAGGACGATTCCACCCAGCAGCTTAATATACCTAGATTCAACACAGATTACCCTGGAGTGCAAATACTCATCGGCCAAAATGGGCATGAAGCGCTTGAGACATTGGAGAAACGGCCTGCTCAACCGCAACCATTACAAGTCTATGCGGGAAGAACTAGAGTAGGTTGGTACTTTACTGGCCCTTCCCGTAGAACTCTAATGGAAAGATTACCAAAAGAACAGGTATATCAATTAAGTGAATGGGAAGTGGAGAGCAGTGAAGTTGACGACCCAACTGAGGGAACACCATACTCCTCAGATAATGACGATATTAACTCCAATGTAGATCAATGGAGACATTGCCCCTAGACGATTAATCTAGCCGACATCGCTTCCAGAGGAGCAACTCCTCAAGAACTGACAGATGCTCCAGACCGGTTAGGTGGACCCGACTTCCTAAGTAAAGAAGATGAATGGCCTCCTCATCTTACCCCGGCGAAGATTAGACAGGCCAAGGGAGCGGAGAAAGTAACACAACCACTCAATCGCCCAGCTGGTCGTTTATGTTTACTGGAAAGAGACCGAAAACTGTCCGGAAACTATGGAAGGAAAGATACTCTTCCCACGACCACCTCCCTAATCCAACAAATATCTAGGGACTCCATAACGTAACAACATACGGAGTGGGTGTGTGACTATATTATTTTATATTTATTTTTATTATTTTATATTATGTATGTATTATTATGTAATTTTATTATAATCGTTTTCTTTAATTTTATTTAGTAGAATGTTATTTTAGCGATTATTTAGTAGATTAGTGCAATATATATTAGCGTTTATTACTTAATTACCTGTATATTATATTTAGTGCGACGGCGAGAAATAATTCTTTTTCTCTTTCCTTACTGTCCGTATTACATTATAAATACGTGACTACAGTAAGATAAATATCCGTACTTATTAAAGTACAATAAAGCTCCTACTATATTCAAGTATTATTGGTAAGCAGAGTATTTGGAATGCAAAGTTCAGATCCTCGTGTCTCGGCTAAACCAATCTCTGGGTAGACCTTGGAAACGACTTGCCTCTTCTCACTGACATTGCTTCGTGCGATATTGCTCTCATACCGTATATTAAATAATACATATAGTAGCGTGATGTCCCTTTAACAGTAGCATACAACGCAAATAAATCTGTTAAACCCTTTGACCATCTGCAATTCTAGTCGATTAAGATATCGCGGCACCCACCGATATACTTGAAAGACAAAATTCTAGAATCAGTGGTTAACGTCCCCAGACAAGTTCTGGAATAAACTGGTGCCCATCCTAAATATTAATTATTAATATTTACAAAATCTGTCAAATTTTAGATCCTTTAAAATTCTAGTCTATTAAGATATCGTAGCACTTACCGATATTCTTAAAAAGACCAATTTCCTAGAATCAAGGATCCTAGTCCCCAGACATGTTCTGGAATAAAATTGTGTCTATTTAATATTAAATAATAAAATTTACGGGAATAAATTTAAATTCATATTTTAATGAATTTGATAAATTGTCATTTTTATACAATTTATAACATTCCCAAAATTCCATAAATTAATAGATTCCAATTAATAGATCATGGGAGTGGAGATTCACCCTATTAAGTATATTAGTGTGCGAGAATCTCCAATATATAGTCAATAGCCGATAAAATTCATAAAATCATGTATAAAGAGAAATATTGAGAATTAAATAATTACTATTAAATAGCATCCCAGATCTGTATGTATGAGAATTACCCTAATTCTACCGCTAGCTTTCCATAATGTCACCATGGCAACAACCACACTAGAATTAGAAGTGAGTTAAAAGAACAATAAAGCTTGCCCATTGAATAGCATAAGGAATAAATAGCACATTGCTAGTATCCCAGGATACCCAATAATAACGTGGCATTCTGGAAGGCACTGACTAAAGGACAAATGGCCCGAATATGTGCGGTTTGTGACAGTTGTGTGGAATTTGTGCGTTTATAGGTGAATGTTACTACTAAAGTGTGTTTACAGTAGCGAGTCGCAATTGTGAAAGTAGCCCTAACTCCAGTAAGAACCTGAAGTATATCTAAGCCTTTGGGACGGACGGTGGAGTGACTCGTGCTGGTTGTTGTGGTCGTTGTGCAGCTACGACGTTGGCGATAGGCACATCGGCGAAAGTACACCAGCGCTGAGGATCTTGCACTGTCCGGGGGCAGAGAGGGGTAGGCAGCGACGCCCGCTAGCCTAAATATAAACTCATTATAATATTAATAAACTCATATAGCAGATATGACTGAGTTGATAGAAGATGATCTTGGTGTCAGGGGAGATATACTCTACCGTTGCAGGCGTTTGTTGATAGCTTAATACGCGGCGATGCTGGTCCAACTGCTGCGGAGGACGATGGTCGTTATATTGAACCACCAATGTCCCAAGAGCAGCTCACGCGTGAGTTGGACTATAGAAAATTCACCGCTCGCTATACGCATCGTAATGGTACGTATATGGACTTCTTAACTACTGGTCATCCTATCGACCTACACGATACGGACGATATAGACACCGAAAGGGAAATGGTTTTATTTAAATATCATACCCAGCGGAAGCGGAACGATAAACTGAGACTCGAACACGAAAATTCTATTCGAAACCGACTCGAAAGTGAAGATGTTGAAGAGCCGGATAAACGCAGCGACTTCAACAAATATCTGGAATTCTTGAGAGAAACATATCTCAATATTACCAGTCAACAGAATCTAGAAACTCGATATCCTCAAGGTATACATCATGACCGCATGGTGGAACTCAAGCGGCTCTGTTCCACTATGATGTATCTTACCGCCGATCGACCGCTACCTGTTGTACCAGATGGCTTCGAGCAGATGGGGGAGTGTTGTGAACTGGAGAGAGATCACTCGCGTTTCCCCTACAAGACGTGCATCTTTGGTATTATTGCGATGGTGCCCTAGACCCAACCAACAAACGGAAAGACCTAAACATCCGCGGAGACGTTGCACTAAACACGGTTTTACTCGCTATACTTACGGGAGTTTCGAGCGAAATTTGTTTGACGTATCACCTACGCTCGTTCGACTCAGACGATCCTTAAATAAACCAATGATCAGAGTTCCGGAATACTCGATCAGACCTCCTCATTCCCTAGTGAGACCTCAGACTCTTGATCCTATTAGTATGACGGATCCTCCCGAGCTGTACTCACTGTTCAAAGATCTAGTGTTACCTGAAGAGTTAGTCGGTGGCACCCCGGTTGTGGTCTTCCTAGATATTAGCCCATCCTACCTAGCCGGATTGGGATGCGGACATTTAATGTCGCCGTTTGACCCTTGCCATCGTCCCGGTTTAACACCGATACAACCTGTCACCAGAGTGACCAGAATCTCTAAGAAGTTATCGAACTTGGACGACCCTATTCTCCGCGAGAATTTTTGGACGGACACATCCAACGACAAGCGGAGGAAAATCAGCTCGAGGAGAAGCATATCGAAATGGACGAGACACAGACCGTAACCCTAACCTTCTGATGCAATGGTATTGCACCCTTCGCCCAGGAGTTATAGCCCTCCTAGTAAAGTGGCTCGCCCCAAAGAGAAAAGGACTCTCGCTAGCCTCAAAAAACTGCGTAAACGCCGTCCGCGCGGGAGAGACTGACTGTTTAGAGTATTTTTATATTTTAGAAACTGTGATTTTTTATATTTTATAGAATTAAATCCCATTTTCTGGGAGCGGTGTAAAAGCTTTTGCAGGATGTAACTGGCCCTTTTTCTCCGCAATCCAGTTTTCCCTCAATGCGCTCAAATACTCTAAAACTGCCTTGCTCGAGTGATGCATTCTGCTGGCTGATTGGCCGATTTGCTGTTTGTTCTGTTCGATTAACCAATCAGAACAATGATCGACCAATCAGAGCGATTTAGCCTTGTGTTGGCTATGGGCTGCAAAGGCTAGGGAGGTTTGGCATTTAGACGTTCGTGGAACCTATAGAATCTGGAGTTCTGCCAATGAGAGCTATTTCTCTTTGTGTTGAAAGCTGCCTACAACAGCCCACAGGTTTCAGTGTGTTGGTTTTCCTGATGCCATGAACATCGGCTATGGAATTATTCTGTTTCAGACTTTAGCCAAAACATTAGAACGGCTTTGATTACCGGAACGTATAACTGTTATCCTGCCTGTCAAATGCTATACATATCTTTCACCGCATTATTTTACTGCTATTTACTGTCGGTTATTAATTGTATCTGTTGATGGAAAATTGTTATATTTGGATAATATCAAGAAATAATCATAAAACCCCATCTTCTTGATATACTGAAGGTAAGAGACCGGTTACATATAGCAATTGCGACTTATATGATATTGGTTTTGGAGTGAATCTAATGCTATTTCATAGTTACTACATGGGTCAATTGCTGTTCTCTTTATATGTGACTAAAATTAGTGAAGGTCGGCAGATCAGTGTGCAGTATTGTGCGGTACCGGTAGTGTGCATGACTGTGACAGATAACAAAGCATCTCCTAAAGAATGCGCCTTATACGTGAATCATTAGCCATCCCGTTGTGTTTAGTGTAAGTCATAGCTCTGTTTATATATTTAGAGCGCCACGTCCAAAGGGAACTGTTAATATTTCCCAAAAGTGAATAATATTTGTCAGAGATTATATATTAACGATCAATCGAATAATACAATAGGCCTACACCGCAATAAGGTCAGAGCCCCCGAATCCAGTCTCCCGGGTATATCCAGCGGGTGAATGATCGCGCATAGGCTGGCTTCGGCTAATGTAGTGTATCAAATACTCGTCGTAGGCTAAAGTCGATTTACAAACTAAAAGACACCTAAATTAGGTCTAAAAGCGCGAACAAGTTCTAAGGGGCGAGCCATGAGGCAAGATGTTTGAGACTTATTTAGATATATTATTACTTAATTTTGACCCCTCAATCGGTATCTATTACAATATGGGCTATATTTTTTGCGGAGTCACAGAGTAGTCTGAAGTTCCCCAGTCTGCCGCTAGAGGGCGAAATGTCTCAAAGTGAAAACCATATGGTAGCCATGAATTGGTTACTAGGCAATAATACTACATTTTGCAACGTTAGGCCTATTGCTGACCGAACGAAAACTGCCCTGGTTCATGCAGGGATCGAACCCATGACATACGGGAGATGTGAATTTAATGCAACCACTACACCAAAGTGTAACAGTAACCATCGAATTTGTTCGTTGACGTTCGAATTTGTAAGACTCTCATTTAAGACCTGACACAGACTATGCCTCACTGAGGCATAGACTATGACTCACTGAGGCATAGACTATGCCTCATTGAGGCACTGAGGCATAGACTATGCCTCACTGAGGCATAGACTATGCCTCATTGAGGCACTGAGGCATAGACTATGCCTCACTGAGGCATAGACTCTGCCTCACTGAGGCACTGAGGCATAGACTATGACTCACTGAGGCATAGACTATGCTTCACTGAGGCACTGAGGCATAGACTATGCCTCACTGAGGCACTGAGGCATAGACTATGACTCACTGAGGCATAGACTATGCCTCACTGAGGCATAGACTATGCCTCACTGGGGCACTGAGGCATAGACTATGACTCACTGAGGCATAGACTATGCCTCACTGAGGCATAGACTATGACTCACTGAGGCTTAGACTATGCCTCACTGAGGCATAGTCTATGTGTTATGTTGGACAATACCTTTATACCGGTACATTGTTTGGTGTATTTGTTATTGTTTTTACATAATGTATAAATAAATCTATCTATCTATCTATCTAAGTTCTATGATTAAGAATACTGAATATTGGTACACTACCTACACGACAGTCATTTACTTTTAATCAGAGGTTGTTTGTGACGGGATCCAGGGAGGATCCCGGTTTATCCGGTTTGTTAATTCACGCGTCCCCGCCGTGTGTGAAGAGTGAAAGGGTTTACGTTGTTTGTCGCGTATAATGTTCAGGTATAAGATACAGATATAGATATATGATGTCGTACACGGAAGGCGGGATACGGTAATTAAAGTCCCGGTCCTTCCCTAGCTAAACTAACTAACCTAACTAGCACCAATATGATACTGAGATAACTGAGTAAAATGATTACTGCCAACTGGCTATATTGCACGGGTTGGCCTTGTTACTCTACCTAATCGATGCCTTTCCCCCCTCTGATTGGTTGATACCCTTGTTGGCGCCCTTTGGAGTGTTCCCGTTCACTCCACCTGTTCTCTCTCTGTTAGGGGTTTGGCCCCTGACCCTTATTGTGTTTCTCCTTCCCATTTTGTTGGGGTGACATGAGTTGGTGATCACCCAATCTCGTGGCCCCCAATATTGCTTATCGGCTTAACTTTATGGGGTGTTAGCGGGATTGAATAAGCTAACACTCCCCCCCATGCTATCTTCCTGGTGAGAAGATAGCATCCACCTCAAAGTGCGCTACAATCCCGCTGGATCCCGATCTAGTATCGGGTGTGGGGTGGAATTCTTTTCTCTCGGAGCCGGCTTTCCAGGCCGCTCCCTATGGGTATGATAATGCTACCCTGTACGCCTGGCGTCCCATGTCGGGCCGACCGTGCTCACCTCTCACACGATTTTGTTTCCCCAACACTTTCGCCCTGACTCTACTCTTCTCTCATATGGACTCTCCTCTCTCCCGCTCTAACTCTCGGACTTCCTTGTCCCTCACTCAGCCTCTTATTCCTCCCCCCCACACTAGAATTGCATCCGCACTCTCTCCGCACTCCGCACTATTACTCCATCCCTCAACCCCACTTTGACTACCTCATCCCTTCTGACGAATCTCACCCCCCTTCCCATGCCGTCGCACTCAAGAAGTGTGAGATCGTCTGGTGTCTCGTCCATAGTGCCATAGTCAGTTTACCCCCCAGTCCCAGTAGCTAATTGAGAAAGGTTGTATGACTATAGTACTTACTCCGAACGTATATATTTGTAGATTACTGATTACTACGTACGTACATACAAATTGTACTTATATGATTATTTACATTAATTAAATTTGTACATAGTTCGCACGTCTCGCGTGGCGCCTTCCAGGCGCACTACATCAAAGCCTCAGTCCATCCCTCCTTGGCGTCCGTGGTGTCCCCGAAAGTTGCACTTCGGACATCGGTTCTGCAACCGTGGACACGCTCCCATCCTGTGGCTCGTCTCGTGGCAGTAGAGACAGCTGGTCCCTTTCTGGAACCGGTACAAACAGCTCCTTTCCTGGTGGGTCTGTCTCCCACAGTAGTCGCAACCGAGTACCAATGTCTCCCGCCCCACGTCGTCTTTCATCCCAAGCGATCTCCGCGGTCTGTGGAGTCGCTGATAGGCGAACTTCTGGACGTTAGCGTCCCTGTCTACGTCGATCTCCTCGCCCCTCCCGGGCATCGTCTCTCCGAATACTACCCGTGGTGCCGTCCCCGGTTGCTTGCCCAACCTGATAGTGCTCCCGGCGAAATCCATCGCCGGCCCCTCGTGCACCCAGGCCCGCTTGCCGGGTTTGTCCCAGAAGGCTCTCGCCCCACTGGCCGTCACCACCCTCCCGCCAACCCAGTCCGTGTCCGAGTGGCCTATCCTCTCGATGGGCGGCATCTCTCCGAACTCGTCGTCGTCCTCGTCCTCCTCTCGCAGTGGTCCCAACCCCGGTATCTCGGTGGACCCACTATGTCCCTTCCCACCTTGGTTCTTGCCCGTAACTCTCCATTCCTCAAGCTCCCCTAGCTTCCTTTGCGGTTGATCGCCCTCGGCGCCCGCTGGTATGGGCATCGCTTGCAATCCCGACGTCGACTGTCTCAGTGATCCCACCGTCCACCCCAGTTCTTTCCCTAGAGACTCCCCCGAACTCCCTGACGAAGCCCAACGAAGTTCGTCTAAGGTCGTTTGTTCCTCAAAGCCGTAGCTCTGCGCCCTAGCTTCCTCCTCCCTCTCTTCTGCTTCTCTCCTCTCCCATCTAGTTTGCCTGCCATCTCGAACTCTGCCCGATCGCTCACCAGTAGGTGGTGCCTTGCCAAGGCGCAAACGTGATGAGTGATGGGTTTAGGTGGTTTAAGTTCAGTTCGATGGCCTATCTCTTTCTGAATTTCTGAGTTAAATAGCCTATATTTTCTTATTACTGTTACCATAATTTGTTCCCCTTCTTAGCCCTATCTATCCTATTTGTTTTGATCTGATTTTAATCCTACTACCTTACTGTTTCCTATTACTTGCTACTGCCTATGGATTATTCTATCTCCTAATCCACATTCTGGCCTACTCTGTGGGCCTGTGCAGTACAGCAGTATGCGTCGCGTGGCCACACGATTTACCCAGCTGTACTCATATGCCCCCCTCTCGCTACTAACTGCTAACTAATATCTATATCTTTTATATACCCTACTACCTCTATCTCTATCTCTCACTAACTAGTACTACGTACTTTCTAACTAACTCTTGCTCTCTTTAACTAACTAATGGTACTACGTACCCTCTAACTCTTCTCTAACTAACGGTACTACGTACCCTCTCACTGCTCTCTAACTAACGGTACTACGTACCCTCTAACTCTCTAACTAACGGTACTACGTACCCTCTAACTCTCTAACTAACGGTACTACGTACCCTCTAACTCTCTAACTAGCGGTACTACGTACCCTCTAACTCTCTAACTAGCGGTACTACGTACCCTCTAACTCTCTAACTAACGGTACTACGTACCCTCTAACTCACGGTACTATGTACCTTCTAACTCTCTCCTAACTAGCGGTACTACGTACCCTTTAACTCTCTCCTAACTAACGGTACTACGTACCTCCTAACTAACTAACTAACTCTAGGTACTACGTACCTCTTAACTACGTACTCTAGGTACTACGTACCTTCTTACTGACTAACTTCTGCCTACTAACTGCGTACCTACTATGTACTATTATTTTATTTTTATTTTCTATTTTTTTTTTGTGTGGGAAGGGCGTCTCGCCCTCAATCCCACCCCCCTCAGTCCAAAGCTTGGACGACTAAACTCTTCTCTAACTCCACTAAGGTGCCCCTTCTAACAGACAGCATTTCCCTACAGCTCTCCTGTAGGTTTTTCTGTCCTTCGCACCTATCTTACCACCTATCCGCACTTCTACCGATCGGACTCTTCCGTCCTCATCGGAGTAAGTGCCTACAACTCTCGCCAACCGCCACTGGTTGTTGATGATAGTATCATCCGTAACGATTACGAGATCTCCTACTCTTAACTCCCTATTCGGCTTCCTCCACTTGCTTCTTTTATGGAGCGTGGGTAGGTATTCTTCTACCCACCTCCTCCAATACTCTGCGCTTATTGCTTTAGCGACTTTCCAACTTTGGCGGGAGTGTATGTCGTCTGGATCTACACCCCGCATATCGATGGTCGCTGGTCTTTCCATTAGAAAATGGCTAGGCGTCAGCACGTCTAGTGACTCAGGGTCATCATTCTCCGGATATAGTGGTCTGCTATTAATGATATCCTCACACTTCGCTAATACTGTTCTCAAGACGTCCTCTGTGACCATATGGGTGTTCATTAATTTCGTCATAAGACGCTTCGAACTGCCCACCAGTCTCTCGACGCACCCTAGTGTATGTGGTGCATACGGCGTCCTTCTCTCCCACTTTACTTGTCGTCGCCTCATGGCTGCCCTGACTTCTTCTCCTTCCAGGATATCCAAGGCCTCTGCCATCTCGTTCTCTGCCCCCACAAAATTGGTGCCATTGTCGCTGTATATCACTGCGATCGTCCCACCTTTGCGGTCTCTAAACCTTTCTAAAGCATTAATGAATGCTGATGCGGTTGCATCTTGGGTGAGTTCTATCCCTACTGCCCGTGTGTTGTTGCATACGAAGATAATGCCATAGCGTTTCTCCGTGTGTCGCATCACTTTGATCTTTATCGGCCCGAACATGTCCACACCGCAATGCGTAAATGGCGGGTCGTGCTGTCTTACTCTACTCGCTGGTAGTGGTGCCATCTCTTGTATGGCTCTCTCCTTCTTCGCTTGTCGGCAGGTCTGGCACTGCCCCACTACCGCTTTTACCTTCTTCCTCAACTGTTTGACCCAAAAGGTCCTCCTTATCTCCGTGAGGGTTCGGTTGGTGCCTCCGTGCAATATTGACTTATGGGAGTCCCAGATAATCTGGTGGACTATCGGCGATCCTGTAGGGATGATGATGGGCTTCGGTGGTACCACGATGCTATTGTTGTATCCCACACTAGAGTTCATTACTAGAATCCCGTCATCATTAAGTTGTGGTGACAGCGTGATCAGCTCGCTGTCCCGTCGAAGATGCTGTTGCTTACCGACGCGTTCCACCTCGTCGCCATAGTTCTTCCGTTGTTCATAGCGGATGACTGCCTTGGCCGCTCCTTCCAGAACTATGGATGTCCTGATCTTCTTGTCTTTGCCGACTCCCGCGAGGAAATTCCCGAAGGCTCTCCAGTACGCCACTAATTTCTTGGTCTTATACCAACTAGAGCTGTAGCTGAGGAGTTTATCCGTCGGGTTATCGCACAGTTCTTCTGGTCTAGGTTGCACGTCCCTTATCTCCCTCACCATCTGGGAGTATATCTCTTCTCCCTCTGAATCTGCCTCTTCTCCTTCTGACACTACTTCTGAGCCCGGGTCCACCTTTCTCATCGGCGGCCAGGCCTCCTTATCGCTCAGAAATTGTGGCCCGTGTTGCCACAATACTTCCTTCTTCAAGAAAGTGTGGCGTGCCATGCCCCTCGATAACAAGTCCGCTGGGTTCTCGTCCGTAGGGCAGTAGTGCCACCTTCCTAGCTCTGTCGTCACCCTTATTTCGTCCACTCTATTCGCGACGAATATTGGGTATCTCGTCCTTTCGTTATGTAGCCAACCAAGCACTACCATGGAGTCCGTCCAGTAGTGTGTCTCCACTATGTTGGGAATAGTATCCACTAGGTAGGCTGTGGCTCTAACTCCTAGTCTCGCAGCTGTCAATTCTAACTTGGGAACTGATGCTGAATCTGGCGGCGTTGACTTTGCTTTGCTAAAGGCCAGTCTGGGCTTATGAGCCCCCTCTCGTTGTACTAAATAGAGTGCCGCTCCGTACGCCTCCAACGACGCATCGGAGAACATGTGTAGGTCCAGATTCGTCATGTTCCCATCCGGGAAATACACTCGTGGCATGTTGTATGTTCCCATCTTCTCCAAGTCTCCTGTCCACTTACTCCACTGTTTCTTGATTTCCTCTGGTACCTCTACGTCCCACTCATCCTTCAATTTGTATACTCTCTTGAGTATCTGTTTCCCCGTGACTAATAATGGGGATGCTAGGCCTAGGGGATCGTATATCCTTGCTATATACGATACATAGCCCCTCTTCGTGTGGATGTCTGCGCCCTCCTGGCTCAGCTGATACTTCAGTTCGTCTGTCTCCCTGTTCCACACGATTCCCAATGCCTTCTGTTGAGATTCTGTTCTCTTGTTCGCCATGTCCTGCCCTTTGGCTGTTGTGGGATTATCCATGGTCGATTCTGGTCTCTTGTCCTCTATCGCCTTGATAAATTCTTCCGAACTGGATTGGAATTTGGTCAGGTTAAAGCCGGATCCTTTTAGGATGTCGCGAACCTCGCGCCCTGTGTCCAGTATCTCTTTAACCGTATTTCCAGACTCCATTCCGTCGTCTACGTAGAAGCCGCGTCGAATCATATCGACGGCCCTAGTGCTGTATCTATCTTCCTTCCCCTTCACTGTATCTCTCACTGCCATAGTCGTCGTAAATGAAGACGACTTGGCTCCCATGTTTTGTACTACCATCTTATATGCCGGTATTATCGACGGTTCTTCCTCGCTGTTATACCATAAGAAGCGTTGACTGTCGCTATCTTCCTCCGTTACACGGACTTGGTTGAACATGCCTTCTATGTCACACGTGAAGGCGTGTTTCCCATTCCTAAATCTAAGTAGGACCTCTATGCCCGAGTTATATATGTTTGGACCTTCTAACAGATAGTCGTTTAAGCATTTTCCGTTGGTCTTTGCCGATGCGTCAACTACCACCCGCAGTTTACCTTTCTTTGGGTCTAAAGCCACGTGGAGTGGCAGGTAATATGTCCTGTCCGTGTTCGGCTCGTCGACCGGTAACTCCACGGCCCATCCTTTCTCGACGTACTTCTTAATTGTTCTGTGGATGTACTCATTCTTCTCGGGGCTCCGTTTTAGTGTTTGTTTCAGCTTGCGGAGTCTCGTGAGTACCATCCCTCTATTATCGGGCAGTGGTAACTTCGGTAGTTTCCACACCATTCCTATGGTGTACCGCCCCTCATCGCATGTCATCGATTCCTCCACACTTTGTAAAGCCTGCTTGTCTTCTACCGAGGTCCCGACCCCGGTCTCCTTTAATCCTTCAAAATCCTGTCTGAGCAGTCTTTTAAGTTGCTCTTCTGCTCTCTCATCACTCATTTCCTGCATTGTTCCCGCGAACATGCATCCTGATGTCTCCGACATCCTAAACGGTATCTTGCTCTTGATTGGGCCACTCATCGTCCACCCGAATGGTGTTAATATCGCCACCGGGTCACACTGCTTGTCTTCGCCGAAGACCGTTTGCATTCTTTCGTGGGCCGTTGGGCAGTCCATTCCTACTATGATGGATACCTTCCTAACGTCCACATCTGGGATTTTAGTGATCTTATCTCTTTGATCACAAATTATGTATAAAATAAAATGATAAATTTATTAGCTTGAAAACAATTTAATTAACTTACATATTGAATACTTGCAATAGGTTAACTCCACAACAACAATAGAAAAAACAATATACCATTGAATAAATACTACACAACTTGGCAAAGAATCAAACTTTTACATCGCTAACACCACCTAGTGGAATCTTTAATACATTGAATCACTATAGTATTCTCTAAAACCATGAGTACGCTATACTCCCCTGTAAACTGTATTATGTAAGTTTATTTACTTTTGAAACACAATATGTAAAATCAATTCGTATCACTATATTGATAACTGTCACCAAAATACTAAAAAATAATAATATACAATATTTACATGCTCACATAAATGATACGAATAGCTTCAATTTAACGCAAATGTTAATACAATTAATGTAACTTACGTATTATGTAGTGCAGTTTGAGATCTTAAACTTCACTTCACTATAAATCTCAAGTTAAAATTCTTAATTAAACCTTGTTTTAATTATAAAACTTAGAACAAAACCATATGATATAGTATGAATATTACGAATCCCACAAATAGTTAATTTTACACTTAGTTCAATAATTAACATTTCTAATTAGACAATTTAATAAATCTAATCATTACAGTTAATCTCCAATGGATATAGGGCTTGAATCGGCCGCTTTATATATATCGGTTTAGGCAACTTTCCTTGAGTAATAGTTCTTACATTTGCCGCTCTAACCACTTTATCACGGCTTTCTATTAGGTCGTCTATAATTCCCAAACGCCAACGCTCTGTTTGATACATCTTCATTCTCTATAAGTACAACATCATCTTTGGCGATCTTTGGACCCGACAGTTGATATCGTGGCCAAAAACGTTCTCTCAGGCTAGTTAAATATGTCATTCGGAAATTCTTCTGGAAGTTTCTACGCAATTTAGATATGTACTCCCAGCGTTGTTGTACTTGTTTCTGGGTACTATCAGGTATGCTTTCAGTAGTAGACACAACGATAGGTTTAGTGAAATTCCTTTTTCCAACTAAAATATGAGATGGGGTTAATATTGTTGGACTATGTAGATCGGAATCAACATATGTAAGTGGTCTATCATTCAGTATACTTTCAATTTCTGATAAAACTGTTATTAACTCAATCAATGTTAGTAATGAGCGTCCCAACACTTTTTGTAAATTCTCTTTTATCATCTTTACTATTCGTTCCCACAGTCCACCCCACCAAGGGGCTTTCTCGACAATGTGCTCGAATCTAATGTTGTGTTTTTCCATAAATTTCTTGACAGTGTTACTTTTGAAATTTGATCCATTGTCTGACCACATTTGTTCTGGCCAAGACCTTCGAGCAACAAATCGACGAAAACAACTTAAAAATCCTTCTCCAGTTAGATCCTCAGCAACTTCAAGGTGAACTGCACGTGTACTTGCGCAGGTGAATATCGAAATCCATGCTTTATATTTTTCTATAACTCCATTTTCTCCCCTGTTGCTGGTTCGCTTGACATTTAAGGGACCAGCAAAATCAACACCAGTACATATAAAAGGTAAACATTCAGATATCCTCTCGATTGGAAGTGGAGGAAGAAGTGGAGTGGGGTATGATTTTCCAACTATTTTTTTGCAATGCTTGCAATTTGATATTGAGCTCCTCACACTTCGTCTACCCTCGAGAATCCAGAATTGTTCTCTAGTATGGCTTAACGTTCCAGATGTCCCAGCATGTAATACATCTACATGTATTTGTTCAATTAGTAGTTTAGTAAAATAAGAATCTTTTGCTCTAGGTAACAATATTGGATGTTTCATGGCATAAGGTAAGTCGGCACTCTCTAATCTCGTTTTGCAAGTTATTATTCCATGGGAATCTAGTTCTAAACCCAATTGATGTACCTTCTGCGGACACGATCCACTTTTAGAATGGAGATATTCCAATTCGTGGGGGAAATGTTCTTCTTGTATAATTTTAATCCAATATTGTTCTGGAGAGAGACTTATTGATGTTAATGTTGGACAACACTTGGATGAACTCACATTTTGTAGGAATTTAAATATAATATGTGTAATACGAATCACTTTGTTTAATGTTGAGTATCTTGTTACATCAAAAATTGGTTGTTTGTTTGATACTGATACTATACAAACTGGAAAGTTTGTTTTCTTTTTTACCTCTTTATAATAATCTTCGGTTAGCATTCCCTCCTCATTTGAATGTGGCCAGAACTTTTCTGGTGAAGCTAACCATTTTGGACCATTAAGCCAAATGGGATGTGAAAGTAACTCTTTGGCGCAAGTACCTCTTGATGGGGGATCAGCCGGATTCTCACATCCAGGACAGTGGTTCCATTGTGATGGGTTTGAGAAATGTCTGATCTTGGAAACTCGATTTTGAACAAAAGCCACATAGTCAGTATCATTCTTTATCCAACATAAAACTGTCCGATTGTCGGACCAGAAGTAGACTTTGAAAATTTTTAATACGTTATTATATGCATTGATAATAATATTATGGATATCTATACAAAGAACTGCTGCGAGCAGCTCAAGACGTGGAGTGCAGGTGAAGTTGTTTTTTGTTTTCTGTATAGGGGCAACTTTACTTTTAGCAGCCAATAAATTGACTTCAACCTCGTTATTAGTTTCTGTTCTAATGTAAACTGCTGTTGCAAATGCTTTCGCTGAAGCATCCCCAAATATATGCAAAGTTACTTGAGATATACTGTCATTATGGTGAGGGCTTAGACAATATCGGGGAAATAAGAATTCATCATTTTTTTAAAAATCTTAAGTCGGAGTAGAATTTCTTATATTTATTGAAATGTTGACCTTCCAATTGAACATCCCAATCTATTTTAGAAATACATAGTTCTTGAAATAGTATTTTGATCTGAATAGTAAATGGGCTCAATATTCCCAAGGGATCATATATGTGTGCCGAAAATTTGAGTAAGTTCCTCTTGGTTGCATCTAGTTGGTGCGGTAGGTTTGAAATATGAAACATGAATTTATCTACATCATATTTCCATGTTAATCCAAGAACTTTCGTGGTGTTGTTAATTTCAGAGCTTGCAGATGGTCCCAATGTTGCTTTTGCATAACTATCATTGAAATCCTCTCGTGGTTGTGGCTCAAATTGTTCTACATTATTTATATGTGCCATAACAGCAGGGTCATTACTCTTCCATTTTCTCAGTTCAAAATTACCCTCTGACATTATTTGTTTTGATTGATTATATAATTGAATTGCTGATTCCACTGTGTTCTCCCCTGTTGTTAAGTCATCAACATAGATGTCACGAAGCAATTTTTTAATGAAATCAGGTGCAAGGTGTTTGAATTTCTCAATGTGAATCTTAATAATGGCATTCAAACAGAATGAACTTGATCCGACTCCCATCACCAACCTCACGTAGCGAAGATGTATAATATTTCCCGAGTCATCAATCCAAAGTATACGCAAGGTGTCACATTGTTCTTTATTCACTGCTACTTGCAAAAAGGCTTTTGCAATATCCGCTACAATTGCTATTTTGTAGGATCTTAATCTCAGAAGCATATCTATAATAAGTGGTAAGAGATTTGGCCCATTATAAATACACTTATTTAATGAAAGACCATTCTTATCATTCTGTGATGCATTCATAACAACACGGAGTTTTGTTGTTAAACGCGTTTCGTCAAGGACTCCAAAGTGAGGTATGTAATATACGATATTTTTGGTTGAATAGATCTCATTATGTGGAATGACCTCAATCATATTTAGCCGTATATGTTCTTCTAATGTATCCTTATACATTTTGAATAACTTTGGATCGGTATTTAACTTTTTGAGTAATGTTATGAGTCTTTTCTTTGCTAATCCATAATTATCTAAAAGCTTATGAATATTATCTTTCCATGGTATTGCAACAGTCCATCGTTTATTTGTCTCGTCATATTTTGCTGAATTTGTTAACTCTTGAATTATAATACTAGAATCTGATTCAGAATCTTTATTGATGCTGGTCTCCCAAAATTGTTGGAACTCATCCACCATTGAATTTGATTTCTCTTCCACATTTAAGTTTGAACCAATAATTTGAATTTGTGACTCAGTTGAATCAATGGAACACAACAAGTTGTGAGTTGAACTTGTCTCATTGAACTCATTCTCTTCTATATTTAATATTGGTTCGGTTGATTTTGGACCTGATATTAACCAACCTATTATGCTACTCATTGCTATAGGACCTCCATCTCCCTTTAAAATGTCATCCTGTACGATTTTCCAATAGTGATCGAGTCCTACTAATATATCAACATTGAACACACCTCCTTCAATAGGGTATGCAACATCTAAATCTCGTAAATGGTTATATCTGTTTATTTCAACTTCATCAGCATGGATAGAACCACATATTTTGTCATATACTAATGCACTTAAATGTAGCTTTTCACCATTTTTTCCAAATAAATAAAGTTCAACAATAGGACATGATATTTCAACTATTTTATCTCCAAATGAATTAACTTCAATATTTTCTTTACCAATTACAGTACAGGATAAATTATTGGCCAATTTCGTTGATATAAAACTTCGTTGGCTGCCTTTGTCAAAAAATCTATTTACTTTTTGAACATTAGAGATATCATCGTCATTCGATATATTACCTCGAGCTAATTGTAGAATAATTGACATCGCATTTGAGTTTGAGTTGCTTGCATTAGGAATTAGCAGCTGTGACGTTGTATTTCCTGAATTTATTTTATTCTCAGCTTTCTTACCTGCTTCCAATTTGGGTTTTTGAATTTGATCTCTATTACACATGCTACTCTCAGCTGGTTTTTGTGTTCTAAAATGTTTATAGCACAATGACGAATGGTGATGTTTCTTGCAAAAGTAACAGCACTTTTTAGAAATACAATTTGTAGCATCGTGGTCCTTTCTTAAACAATTAAAGCACCGACCTTCTTTACGTAGATGTACTGTACGCGATTCTACATTTGTAAATACATCACATAAATCAGCATAATGACTCCCGTGACAATACACAACACAAATTTGATTTGGAATACTTGGAACTCGGATAAAAACTTTGATGCTGGGGGGGTCTCATTGTTGCTGCTATTGTTGAAATTTGATTAATTGACTCATTGTGGTAAGTGCCAGCAGTGTTATTTGTGTGGATTGAAGTTTTACTCGTTTCCTTGTCTTTTGTAGTTGATCCAGTTCTCGACATTTCTGCATATGCACTCAATCTCTCTCTTAATATTACCTCTTGTTCTAAATGTTTTAAAAGTAAATTGATATCTGTCTTTGATTCTAAATCTCGACCCATTTTTAATTTAATGTCGTCTGGTAATTTTGTCATGATCTTTTGAAAAATTACCAATTCATAGTTTTCGCACGAAATTCCTAATGATTCAAGTTGTAAAACATGCATATTTAAAAAATCATAAAACGCACGAAATTTCTTTGCGTCATCACAATTGAAAAATCTTGGGTAATTAACAATTAATTCCAAATGTGCATTCACTATTACTTCTGTTTGACCATAGCGATTTCTAAGAGTGGTTAGTGCAACGTGATAATTATCTTCTGATAAAGATAATCCTTGGATTGCCGATAAAGCTGGGCCTTCTAAAAGAGTTTTTAAATAATTGAATTTATCCACTCCATTTAAAGAATTATTTGTACCAATTGCAGAATCAAAACTCTCTATAAAGCCTTGCCATTCGGTAATTTTTCCATTGAATTTCTTTAACTCTAACTTTGGTAACTTAGTAACACGTTTCGTTGTATTGACTTCAGAATCTCCACCAATAATGGCGGGACTACTTGTGAATGGTTTGGATTTTAAACCAATACCTAGAATATTTTTTAGATAGACAATGAAATACTCAACATTCAGTACATAGTTTGAATTTTTTAAAGTTTCCTCTTCTACTAGATCTTCATCTATTTCACTCAATATCTCATCATCTAGGTCTAAAATTATTTGTAACCGTTTTTGAGTTGACTCTAACGCTGCTTCAACATCGATGCTAGACAATTCCTCATACTTTTTTGCCATCAACTGTTTCAAGTAACTTTTGATTCCAGCACGCTTATTGCGTAATTTAGTTGCCATTGAATCGATGTTGACACATGTAACACTCTATTTGTGACTCACCTTATGCTTAACACTCTTGATTGACGTCAGTTCCCGTTTCTCATGTTTGTCAGAGTCAAATCTCCTCTGTTCCATTACAGATCCATTATAGTTAATTATTTTCCATTAAAATAATTCAATTATAATATCTCAGTTAATTAAAATATTGAATACAGTTATTTAAATTTATATCGGGCGCCATTTAGTGATCTTATCTCTTTGATCACAAATTATGTATAAAATAAAATGATAAATTTATTAGCTTGAAAACAATTTAATTAACTTACATATTGAATACTTGCAATAGGTTAACTCCACAACAACAATAGAAAAAACAATATACCATTGAATAACTACTACACAACTTGGCAAAGAATCAAACTTTTACATCGCTAACACCACCTAGTGGAATCTTTAATACATTGAATCACTATAGTATTCTCTAAAACCATGAGTACGCTATAGGGATTGAGAAGTCAATGTCGTCCAGGAATTTATATTGCTCGACCTCGATGTTGGTTGGCCGCCTGGCATTGATATTAATTGACTCTATCACTTGGATGGGGTCGATGGTTGCCCCATAGTCGCATCCCGGTGCCACTGCTGCAATTGCGCACCGTCCGGTTCTCATCTCCAGGATCTCATCTTTGCTAGAGATGGTTGTTACCGCCATTCTGCTTGGCCTCGTTCTCAATCCTATCTCTTCGGCCACCCATTCCTCGACTAATGTGAAGGCAGCTCCACTATCAACCAGCATTAGTGTTGTTACTGATCGATTGCCTTCTCCAATCACTCGCACGGGTACTACTCCAAGCAACACCGTTCCTCTCTTCTTCGCCCCTACTGTGCTCGTTGCCATCGTTTGGCCTCTCCTTTGACCAAACTTGACCGGCTTCTCCTTGCATTCCCTAGCTTTATGTCCACTCATCACACATCGCGAGCAGATCTTATTGCTCGACGCATAATCTATCTGATCTTGCCTAGGTAGCGCTTGCCAGTATCTGCAGTTCATGGTTTGATGAAGCGCATTTGCGTGTAGCTGGCATTTGCTCTTTGGGTCGTAGCCCTCCTTATACAGTGCATCGCGTATCGCAGCTGCGTTTGTGCCAAAGTCCCTACTATTCTTATTGTTTGGATTCGGCCTACTGGACGTATTGGGGTTATATTTATTTGTGTTGTTATTATTCCCCTGTCCGTTCCATGGTGTGGTCTCACTTTCGGCTATCTGTGGACTTGCAGTCCCCTGCGTCGCTGCATATGGCAATGATTGCCTGAGCCTCGGTAGTGCGTTTGATGTGTTGTGCTCTGGTTTCGGTCTATGGTAGTCCGTCTTCGGTCCCTTTCCCAGGCTATCTTCGCTATAGACTGGGTCGGTTATTAGTTCAGCTTCGTAGTTTAAGAAACTTGACATTTCTTCTAAACCCGGTTCCACACCCTTCTTGTCTCGAGTGGAGAAAGCGATCTTCCTCCACTTGTTGCGCAGCCAGTTCGGTAGTGCCTGCGCTATCGTGGTGATGTTATTGGACGCGTTGAGCTCGTATGGCGCGTCTAGCGTCTTCAGCACGATTAGCACCTTTTCGACTTTGTTAGCGAACGTCTTAATGCTAACGGGATTATCCTGTAGGCCACCCGATGTTATGCCTCTCAGTGTCTGTCTGATGATCTTGGCCGGGTGCCCGTATTCCCTGTCCAGTGCCCGCCATGCTGTCGTGAAGCCGCCCTTTATGCCTTGATATTGCCTCACGATATCGTATGCTGGGCCTCCCGTGTATACTTGCAGATACTTTAGGCACTCCGCCTGCGTCAAATTCTTTGTTAGTATTTCGTTACTATACATGCGCCGAAACTGTAGATATTCTTCCGGCCTACTCCCATCGAATTTGAATGGTTCCACGGGTGGTAACTCGATCCTCGTTTTCAACGCATCGATTAACGTGGCCATCCCCATCGCCTGCGCTTCCAATGGGTTCGATGGATGCTGTATGGTTTCTCCTGTCTGATGCGGTCCGTCCGTCCTATTTCTTGACTTTCTTTGACTTGGATATGTCATCGGGGGTAGCGGCCCCCTCCATATTTCCGTGTCGCACGACCTATTTTCATCCAAGGGTCTCGTTGTTCTTGCTCCTATCGGGGTATATTGTTGATATTGTGATGGGGGAATGTCACCCTGTCCCCCCCCCCCCCCACCGGTATGTTTGGTACTGGGGTTGATGTTAATATATTGGGGCCCATACACCTATCCGCAATAATTCCCCCCTCCCCTGGGTATATGTTATGTCCCTGCATGCTGTAGTCATACTGCTGTACTGGTACCGGTATAGGCCTATCAGCTTCTGGCCTACCCGCCGGTATGTATTCCGCGACTTCCGGGTTTAATCCCGTTGTCCGCGCTATCCTATCGCCTACATTGCCTCTGTCAGCATGGCCTATGGTATGTGCAGTAAGGCCTACAGTATGTCCTACAGTCTGCATGTGTCGCTCAGGATCGAAGTTTATTCTTCTCGAATAGTCCTCCCCGTGGCTACCGTACTCTCGATCGGTAGGTATATTCCGTCGGAAAGTTTCTCTTCGACCCCCCTCTCTACTGTTCTCATCTTCGTACCGGTACATCGCGTACCCCTCCATCGGCGCGTAATGCGCCTCGCCAGGTCGCATCTCTCCGGGGCGATGGCAATCTCCCGGAGTTCGACCCCACTGACTCTCTGTTCTCATCTCGACTACCGACGGCTCGCTATCCGTCCTCGCTCTTCTATAGTTCGCGGCGATACTTCTACTACTGGCTTCTCTTCTTCTCCTTTCAGTGGAGTATTCCCGCTCGTGAGATCTCTCGTTGACCTCCCGGTTAAATTCCACTACTCTTCTTCCCTCTTCTGATCGGGCTCGACGCTTCGTCCGCCCTCTCACGACGTCAACCTGTCTCTCTCTGCTCGGTCGCACGCCGCTGGGGATACTCGCAATCCCCCTATTACTCTCCGTCGCCGGGTGTTGCGGTTTACCTACTTCGGCCCGCGCATTATCCGTTGACGCCTGTGGGGCACTCTCTGCCCCCCCCCCCCTTTCGCCGCTAACTCGCTGTTGTGGGGCCCCTGTAGCCCCCCCCCCCCCACTCGCCACATCTAACCTCGCTATCTCTCATCCCGCTGCTATATCCCCCTCTAGTCGACACATCAACCCTACCGCGGTCGGGCCCATTCACCCCCACCTCTCCCTCCGCTATTGCGTGGCCTACCAGGCCCTCTACTCCCTGCCTATCAACTACGTGGCCTACCAGGCCCTCGCTGGGTCTACCCAACCCAGCCACTACCTGCCTACCAGCTACGTGGCCTACCAGGCCCTCGCTGGGTTTACCCAACCCAGCCACTCCCTTCCTACCAACTACGTGGCCTACCAGGCCCTCGCTGGGTCTACCCAACCCAGCCACTCCCTGCCTACCAACTACGTGGCCTACTAGGCCCCCATCTGCCTGGCCATACACGCCCGACGTGTTCACGTTAATAGCACCCATATTGGAAACGGAATTATTTTGTTCGTTCGAAATAAAATCATTTGAATTATTTTGCGCGACTACACTATCTGAATTATTTTGTAAATTCGGGCTTGGATCATTATTTAAATTATTTGGATTATTTTGCGTAACTACGTTATTTGAATTATTTTGTAAATTCTGGTTTGGATCATTATTTAAATTATTTGGATTATTTTGCGTAACTACGTTATTTGAATTATTTAGTAAATTCTGGTTTGGATCGTTATTTAAATTATTTGGATTATATTGCGTAACTACATTGTTCGGATTATTTCCTACGTTAACATTAGAATCGTTCTGATTTAAGTTTAAATTACTACCACTAGGCAAAGTATTTCCTGCAATAAAGGTTTGGTTAGAGTTATCCAATACGGTACTATTAATATTAACAACGTCTACTGTAGCATTATTGTTATTACCCCCCCCCCCCCCGCCCGTACGGTCACACCAGTTTTGGGTCTGTCGTGCGGTCCCTGTTAGTGGGGTATTAATAAACGTATCCACGGCCCTTGGCCCCTCGAAAGTATTCGAGCCAGCCTCGCTCCCAGACGCCCCTATCTGCGCCAGTTCCAGTTCGCGCGTGTGTCTAGCTTTGTACTCTATAAACCCAATTTGTTGTTTCTCCAATTCCTTTTGCTCTCGCTCTGCTCTTGCCATTCTCTCCTCACACTCCCGCGCGTCCTGGTCGGCCAACTCTGCCACTCTCCTAGCTCTCTCCCTTCGCCTCGCCTCACGCTCCTTGCGTTCCTTTTCCTCTCTCGCCTCACGTTCCTTACGTTCCGCCTCACGCTCTTTGTGTTCCTTTTCTCCTCTCGCCTCACGCTCTTTGCGTTCCTTTTCTTCTCTCGCCTCACGCTCCTTATGTTCCGCCACACGCCCCTCTTGTTCCTTCCTCTCTATTTCCTCACACTCCCCAAGGCTTCTCGCGGCCCTTTCGGCCCTCTCTCTTGTCTCTCTAATCAGCACCATTTCCCTTTCTAGCAACACCCTCCCCTCCTCTAGCCGTCTATCTACTTCTCTATGGCCTTGTGCTATTAGACCGAGCTGGTATGTAGCATTTATCTCTCTCACCCGTCTTTCTTTCACGGAGGATGTAGCAGACTTATCAGTTGTGACGGATTCCCTCCGCCTTCCTGATCTACTAACTTTCCCCCTCCTCCCGGAACTCCCTCCGACCGACGAGACCGAATCCTCAGGGTCAACCTCGGATTCGCCCTCCTCAGGTCTCTTCCAACCCACTAATTTTATACCCTGGGCACCGACTAAGTATGGCCCTATGTACACTGCACCAGGCCCCATATCCCTACACCGCCATAGGTCACACAGTTCCTTGGCAACCCCTCTCGCTCTCTCTTCGGCCATTTCTCTCTGTCCGAATCGCATTAAATAGTTAAAATGTCTATTCGACTCACCTAGTCCTTTCTTTAGTTTTACCTCGTATATCGTCGCCCCTCCTCTGGCCTCCTCTAATAGTCTCCGGGTCGTGATGTAGGCCCGTCGAAGTCGCTCAGAAACCCCGACGTCCTCGTCGCCGACCTCTCCTCCGTCCCTCCGGGTCCGACGTCGTACCGGCGGCCCCACCGTCGCCGTTCCGGTGGGCTGTTCGACGCCCTCGGCCTGTGGCTGGCCGGCGACATCGGTACCGACATCTCCTCCATCTCTCTGGGTCCGATGTCGTACCGTCGGGCCCACCGTCGCCGTTTCGGTGGGCCGTTCGTCACCCTCGGCCTGTGGCTGGCTGGCGACATCGGTGCGTCGACCCTCATTCCGTGTCGACTCGTCTCCTTCTCCCTCCAACTCGCCCTATCTTCTCGACTCGACCTCTGACTCCAGACGGCCCCCCTCATCCTGAACTTCCGGATCGCCCGTTACCGATGGGTCCGGCGTCGTGGGTGTATACCGCCTGGTCGCGGCCTCGCGGATCGTTAGTTCTTCATCCGGGGTCCGCGTCGGTGTTGTCTCTCCCGACTGACTCATCTCCTTTAACTTTAGATTGGAGGTTGGTAGTCACTGGTAGCTAGCTGGGGTGGCAGCTCGGATTTAATTACTGTGCCACCGACGGGTTTAATTACTGTGACGGGATCCAGGGAGAATCCCGGTTTATCCGGTTTGTTAATTCACGCGTCCCCGCCGTGTGTGAAGAGTGAAAGGGTTTACGTTGTTTGTCACGTATAATGTTCAGGTATAAGATACAGATATAGATATATGATGTCGTACACGGAAGGTGGGATACGGTAATTAAAGTCCCGGTCCTTCCCTAGCTAAACTAACTAACCTAACTAGCACCAATATGATACTGAGATAACTGAGTAAAATGATTACTGCCAACTGGCTATATTGCATGGGTTGGCCTTGTTACTCTACCTAATCGATGCCTTTCCCCCCTCTGATTGGTTGATACCCTTGTTGGCACCCTTTGGAGTGTTCCCGTTCACTCCACCTGTTCTCTCTCTGTTAGGGGTTTGGCCCCTTACCCTTATTGTGTTTCTCCTTCCCATTTTGTTGGGGTGACACGAGTTGGTGATTACCCAATCTCGTGGCCCCCAATATTGCTTATCGGCTTAACTTTATGGGGTGTTAGCGGGATTGAATAAGCTAACATTGTTTATTTCCATCTAAAACATCACCATCCCCTTACAATATTCCTTCACCCTTTATGGCAATTCCCTTGCACACACTTTGCATTGCACATTGCATTGCATTGCACATTGATTGACTAAAGATTACATGATAATAGTCTCAAAGACAGAAAGGGTAATGTGTTGAATTAATGTGTTGACAAACCAATCACCAATGTCATGTTCTCTACAGGACTCCCAAGTATTTTTGTAAATCTGTGGACTTTAGTCTGTTAGTGAGTGGTCGAGCATTACCTTACATTTGTCGTGGTTAAAAAGAAGTTGCCACAATTTGCTCCAGCGGTCCAGGACATCCAAATTACTTTGTAGTAGGGCAATAGATGTGATGTTCCTGGGGTCGAATATAGCGCTTTGATGTCATTGGTGAAAAGATGAATGAGTAGAGTTGGAACATCATTCACGTATCCAAGGAATAGGAAAACTCCAGCAACACTTCCCTGAGGAACACCATTGTCAAAATGTAGCCACGGTGATGCTTTCCCACTGATGACCACGGGTTGGTATCTACAAGATAGAAAGACCTGAAACCAATTTAATAACTTGCCAGTTATTCCAAGGGCCTGCAAATTGACAATCAGTCTCTGGTGTGGCACTGAATCAAAGGCTTTCTCTAAGTCCAAGTACACATCGATGCACATGCGATCATCTAGTACTTTGAACCAATGGAAGATACAATCACGTAGTTGCAGAGGGCATGATCGCCATTTCTGCTTTTCTGGAAACAGTATTGGTCATAGGGTATATATAAGGTTATTTCCCTTCATGTTGCTGTATGTTTCATTGACAATATTTCGTTCCATAAGTTTGCAGACCACTAATGTTAGACTGATAGATGTTAAGTTTTCACACAAATATTTACCACCATTCTTAAATTGTGGGGAAATGTTGGCGAGCTTCCAAACAACTGTCTGGTAGCGCTCCTTCATTCATTGACTTATTAAAAAATGAAGCCAGGGGAAGCCAGGGGTAAGCCTTTATCTCGTTATTGGCCCCGATAAAGTTGGTACCTTTATCTGATCACATGGTGTTGCTAGTCCCAAAGTGAGCGATTTGTCGGCGTAGGCTGAGTATGAAACTATTAGTAGATAAATCATTCACCATGTCCAGATGAATCGCTCTTACAAAGTCATAAAGTCTTACGAAGTCTTACAAACAAATATAACGCACCATCGCTTGACTATAGTTCGAGCGCGGTACACTTCAATAGGGCCAAATAAATCCACACCAGTGTTAGTAAAGGGTGGTTCATAACAGCTTACTCTTTCCCTAGGTAATTCTGCCTCTCGCTGGGTTAAAGGCCTAATGCTTTCCTACAGGGTATGCAGTTCCTAAGAACTTGGTTTAGTGCTTTATGTGGCTTATAAAAATAATAGCGCATTCTAACTTCGCTAAGAACTCGTTCCCTACTTGCATGATAAAGATTACTATGGACATCTACAATCATCTTGATTTGTATTTCAAGATTTTTGATGATGATGGGGTACTTAGTGTCAAAGGAAAGTGGTGCATTAGTTAATCTCCCTCCAACACGTATGAGTCTGTCAAACATCATACTGGACAAAGAATCCTTTAAGTGCATCTGCGGATTTTTCATCAGCAGGAAATGCTTCTCAGGATCATCATGGCACTGTAGAAGCCTCAGTAGTTGCTTATTGGTATTGTCATGCTCCTGATGCGTGATCTTGTCCGTTAAAAACTGTGAATTTCTTTAGTCTTGGAATAATGGTGGTGGAAAAGCCGTTTCAAATACGTGATTGCTTTACAATGTCTATTCCAAGCTCTCTTCACTAGTGGTGAGAGTCCTTTAGAGACATCAGGTATCCCAGTCTTCCAATCTTGGTTCTGAATATAGGCCACAGTCCCGGTTCATCCCGGTTGGTGTGGCATCATTGTTGTCATCGGCAGCGTGTAGAATCGATAGATCGAGCATCGGTTTAAACAGCTTGGATTTACTCGTCCGCATCTTTGGCTTAACAGTTTCCGCTCCCTTGGCTTGTCTGATCTCGGCAGTGGTGAGATGGGGGCGGGGGGGGGGGGGGGGGGGCATTCCTCTTCTTCTTTACTCAGGAAGTCGGGGCCACCTAGGCAATCTGGTGTCTCAGTTAGTTCCTTGGGTGTAGCTCCTCTGGAGGCTATGACAGCAGGATTAATAGTGTATTAATAAGGAATTAATAAGTGTCCTCCTCTACAGAGAGAACAGATAGGTTTGAATTTGCAATGGTTTGAATAATGTCCATGATTTAGACAACAAAGCCCAGATGCCCAGATTTGAGTTTATTGATGACTTCATTTGAGTTTAGAGTAAGACCTACAGAACATTTCCCTGGATAAAGGTCTGTATTACAGAATGGACATGGATGTTTAGGATTTAAGTTTCTATTACCATTTTGATAACCGGACTGTAGGGAAAATCCTTGTGATTTTTCTGTGGTATTGATCTGGTTAGTAGGTTTTATGGAGGTGTGTAAGGTCGTCACTTTATTTTTATGTTTATAATCCGTTTTAGCCTTTTGTTCAAATGCCTTGAATGAGGATGAACCATGATTAGAATTTAAGGAATATCCTCTTGCGTATTTTGATAGTTCAAGGCCTGTCCTCCTTTTGGAAGGTCGAATAAAGCCATAACATGTGCGTTTAATCTTGGCATTCGTTTTCCGAATCGCCTGTGTATTATAGCAATAGCATTAGTGTAATTATTTTGTGTGGGTTTCAATCCGGAAATGGCACTTTTTGCAGTGCCAGTTAAAGATTGAAGAAGATAATCGAACCTATCTATGTCTGATAAATTAGGATTTAAATGATATCTAGCTTCAAATCTGTCCCAAAATGATGGTATTTCAAAGGATTTCCATCAAATGAATCTGCTATTGTAAGTTTTCTAATTTAATGTGTAACGAACCAGTAAGATTAGAAGTAAGGGGAGCCGGAGGTGTAGAAGGGAGGTCTGGAGGCTCCAATTCTTTGATTCTGTGTTTTAAATACTCAATAATAAGTTCACATTGTGATTCATATTCAGAATTATCGTAAAAATATCTGTCAGTATCAGTTTCATTGATTTCTGGTAGTAATTCTTCACTAACCTTTTGAAACTTCGCGTAAGTTTTCTCAATGGACACTAAACGTGCTCGTAATTCGGGTATTGAGGTTGTCAGTAGCCACTCATTGACATCCTTGAATGTTCTTGTTATAACGCTCTTTAACCCAGATCGTGATTTTTGAAGTGTAGACATTATAGAACTGTACTACTGACTGACTGAATACATGCTGACTACTTCTGGACTTATATTGTTGGTACCGGTATATCAGCTAGTGCAATACTTTAATAGTAGGCGGAGGCCTGCAACTGGCAACGGCATAAGCTTGAGGAAAGGGAACGCAATAATGAATCCCGATGGTGTACTGCCACCGCGCCCACATAGCGGTCCGTGCGGAGTTCATGTGCTAAACGATATTCTAGCATATCTATGGTTGGGTCACCTTAAAGGATATCATAGGGACAGTATTGTCTCAATAGCGTCAGTGTGGCCAAAGTTTACGGATCTCATGTTGAAGGAAGCCAAACAGGTTATATTAGGCTTAATACCCTCGACAGATAAGGAAAAACAGAAGCAATCATTTGCTAAAAGTAGACAATCTGGTGAGTCATTACGTCGCAACCTGATTGGGGACATATTAGATATATTTGATTATCAGCCGTTCATAGCTGGTAATAATGTCAGAGAGAATCGATCGATTTTTATTCCTTTTGATCTTACTATTCTACCTCCGTATTCATTGTCTCAGTCAGATACTGCAGTATTATTACAGAGAACTAGCTTTCTACAGGACCGCTTGGCGGTTCTCGAGGCAATATGTCTACCTTTTTGCTTGAACCAATTAGGTCTGGAACAGGAGCCAAGTAAATTGACCCCAGGTGCTGAGCTGGTTGAATCAGTTGGGTTGGCGCTAAAGAGATCAACTGAAGTAATCGGTATCCCAGACTCTGGTGACAGGGATAGGTCTATGATGACAAGAGAATTGCCAGTTCCTCCGGGTGGCGTGTGTGCATCAGCTGTTAACGGGTCTGGAAATGGCAGCAGTAGTTCTCAACGCGGTGGGACCGCTATCGGCAATGACCTCAATCGCACCCGCTCGCGGCAGAGTTATTCAGAGGTGCTGGTCTCAGAACACCGTCAAGGTCAACAGCAATTCCGACAACAACGTATGGGTGGAGAGAACCGTAACCGCAACAGATACCAGGTTCTAGAGGGAACTGATGACGATATAGTTAGAGTTCGACATCGTGACATATCGGAGAGTGAGGTTGACTCGGTGGATGTTGGGTATACAAGAATGGGAGTAAAGGGTAAACCTGTAAAACCAGGTCGTGATCAACGGCAGGTTGGAAGAGCCTCCTACAAGCCTGAGAGACAGTTGTGGCGTGACAGGCGGTCTGAAGTTGTTAAAGGTAAATCTAGTGTGGTGGCCTTTCCGAGTTCGCGACCTTTTGCGAGGCTATTTCTTACTGGGTGTGGAGCTGATGTTGTACCTGCAACAATCATTGATTACATAAAGGTTGGGAAGGGGTATGACGTTAAATGTGAACTTATCTCACAGTCGGGGTCTTGGTCTAGATCATTCCTTATAACATGTAAGGAGGAGGAACGTATGGAATTGATGGTTGGTGAATTTTGGCCTATGAACACGCAGATAAGACCGTATTATGGGAGAGCTAACTTTGGGAGTACACGGGCCGCAGGTACACTTGGAGGTTTAGAGCGTAATCCAGTCTCTCGAAGTCTGGGTATCGAGCCAGCAAGTCCGGGTGATGACGGGAGTAACAGGAGTGTGCAAGTGGACTGTGACAAGGAGTAAGAGGGGTTTAATATATATTTTTCATTTTTGTATCAATTATATTTTTTATATAAATTTTATATATATATAGGTTTTGTAATTAATCACTAAATAATTATGGCTGATACAAACATTAATCTGGTGTCCTACAACTGTAACTCTATACGTAGACCGGTTGCATTAAAGACCGTAACCGATATATGTACTAGTGGTATTAATATCGTCGCTCTACAGGAGCACATGTTGCCCTGTCAAGAATTAGGGTTTCTCGATACCATAGATGGCGACTACCTAAAATTTGGTATATCGCCTGTTAATTACTCGCACGGTCTACTTACGGGTAGGCCTTATGGAGGACTGGGTTTCTTGTGGCATAAAAAGTTAGCGAAGGCGTTGGAGTGTGTGCCCTGTGGCGATGATAGAATGCTAGGATTAACTGTAAAGCTTGAAAATAAACAGAGTTTATTCATTCTAAACGTTTATCTACCATATGAGAGCCCTGAAAATGATGAATTATTTTCGTCATGTTTAGGTAATATTAAAAGTATATATGAGTCTTGTTCATTTACTCACTTATGTATAATAGGTGACTTTAATGCCGATGTTAAGCGTGCTTATTTCCGTGAACTAAAAATGTGGTGCAATTTGAATCACATAATTATTAGCGATGTTGATAGGCTACCTGCTTCGACATGTACATTTATAAGTGCAGCGCATAGCACTACTTCATGGCTGGACCACATAATTTGTTCAGTGTTCTACCATATTAGACTCATATATATCACAGTTATCAGTTGGGTACCAGTACGCAATTGATGACCATATCCCGATTGGCTGTAGTTTCAGTCTTACTCCGATAATAACCGAGTATACTCCTCCAGTTGGTGCTAAATCTGCTGTAGATTGTCCGCACTGGGAGACTATAAGTAAGGACCAGTTGAGTGAGTATAACAAAGTGGTCAATGATATATTTAGTGAATCCCTTCTCAGTGAGGATTATTTAATTAATTGTGCTAATACATCGTGTACAAATTGTAGGGTGCAAATTGATTCATTATATGATTCTATTATTGATGGCATAAAATTAGCTAGTAAAACGGTTTTTAAAAACAAAGTTAATGGAGGCCCTAAGATAAAACATGTTCCAGGATGGAACGATTATGTTAAGCAGGAATACCAAAAGTCAAGGGAGGCATTTTTATCCTGGCGATTGTCGGGATCTCACCAACAAGGCTATTTACACGAGCAGTACCTGCGAACCAAAGCAAATTTTAAGCAGGTTTTACGGGATTGCAAACGCAATGAAAATAAAAATAGAGATGACAGGCTTGCAGAATCCTTTATTACAGCGAGTTCTGGAAAATTTGGAATTGGTAAGTTTTGGTCACAGGTACACAATCGTTGCTCAGTGCGCTCCACAGCCCCTAATAAGGTTGGTGACGCCTGTGGACCAGAAGAGATAAGCGAAATGTGGGGTGCGCATTTTGAAAAAATCTATAACTGTGTTAATGATGATTCTGATGCCATCTTTGTAGATCCAAAGTTAAATGATATTATTTTCAGTGATATTAATGTTAATTTTTAAATGATATATTTGACGCTCTACATAGCTTAAATCTAGGTAAAGCATGTGGTTCAGATGGGGTATCGGGTGAGCATTTTATTTTCGGATGTGGTCCTGGCCTATTAAAGAAATTACGTGTACTAATTAATGCTATATTTGTACATGGGTATCTACCAGTAAGGATGATGGATTGCATTATTATACCGTTAGTTAAGGATAGAACCGGTGATATTACGTCAAAGGATAATTATCGGGGTATTTGTCTCTCTACTGTGCTTAGTAGAATTCTAGAATCCGTAATGCTTAATATTTGTAGGGGTAAATTAAGGACGGTTGATAACCAGTTTGGTTTCAAGTGTAACTTAGGTACGGAGACGTGTATATATGCTTATAAGGAATTAATAAATCATTATCTAACTCATGACTCTCCGGTGTATGTCTGTATGCTCGATGCCTCTAAGGCGTTCGACAGGGTAAACCACTATAAGTTATTTAGGAAATTATTAGATAGAGGTGTTCCACGGTATTTGGTTAGGGTATTGTTATTTTGGTATAGAAATCAATCTATGTGTGTTAAATGGGACGGCATTTTATCTTCAAAGTTCAAAGTTACAAACTCGACAAAACAAGGCGGTATATTTTCTCCCGTGCTATTTATAATATATATTGACGATTTAAGTACTGAACTGACTAATACGGGAGTAGGGTGTTTTATTGACAATATTAGAGTAAATAATTTGTTATATGCAGACGATATGTGCTTGATTTCCAATTCAATTGTAGGGCTACAAATACTGATCGATTCGGCGGTATCTTATGCCAATAGGAATTCAATTGTTTTTAATGTGAAGAAAAGTAAATGTATATATTACTTTCCGAGATCTAATAGGATAACTTCAATTACAAATGTTTTCTTGTATGATAAACCAGTTGAAATTGTTGAGCAATTTTCATATTTAGGCCATATTCTACATTCTAGTACAGATGATGACATCGATATCAAGGCCCAAATGTGTTCCTTATATGCAAGAGCCAATATGTTAATGAGAAAGTTTGGAAATTGTTCCCGTGCAGTAAAAATATGCCTATTTAGAACTTTTTGTACGCCGATTTACTGTAATAGTTTATGGGCTAGAATGAACTACTCTGATTGTGTTTATAGAAAACTGAAAGTAGCGTACAATAATGCAATTCGTTTGTTTTTTCGGATATCTAGAGTTACTGATGACATACCAACGAGTATGTCATTAACATGTGGAGAATTAAATATACCTATGTTGATTCATATAACGTACAACAGCCTTTGTAGCCTTACCAAACGTCTAAACTGTACGGAGAATAGTATTTTGCGTACAATCCATAAAGAATGTCATCAGGATTCTAGAATTTTTTGTGCATGATTAAATATTGTACTTAAGCGAAGATATATTCTTTTGTTCTGCTGTGCTATTACATAAAACTGTATTTTGTTTATTTTACGTACCGGTACCCGTTTTGTCTTTTTTCTTTGCCATAACTAAATATTTTATGGGCCTAGGCCTGGATTAAAGAATATAAAAAAAATATAGCGGTTGATTAGATCCGGGTCCAGGCACCATTTTTATGTAGTGAATAATTATTGTATCTTAAGAAATTGTAAATAAGAATAATTTAAAATACGTTTTCTTATAATTAAATCTCTGACATTTAATATTATTTACGAATCAACATTAAAATTATTTAATAAAGCATTTAAACACAGAAACTGAATAGAAAATTGAAATGAATTACACACACTGTAAACACTGAGTTCTCTTGAACATATTGAAAGGGTCTTAAAAATAATTTCAACTAATTGAACTATGTATCAACTAAATCAAATTACCCAATACAAATAAATTAGCTAGCATTAGTTACAGCTTAATAGTTATTCGACATACTGTACTAATAATGTAAAATAAGTGCTATTGGATACACCTTCACCAATACAATATTAACAGTAACTAATTAAGCACTAAGGATTGATAACAGATGTCTCATCATATAATTTAATTGATTCCATTAAAATAAAGACCGTTATCATATTATAGATATTGAGAGTAATTTAATGAATGTTTAAGAAATCTCAACCTAATTTGTCACACCAAGTTCCCAGATTCAAACCCGATTATACGGGAGTTCAGATGCTCATCGGCCAAAATGCGCATGAAGCGCTCGAGACCATCGAAAAACGACCCGCACGACCGCGACCTTTACAAACATACGCGGGAAGAACCAGAGTGGGTTGGTACATCACAGGACCCTCTGGACGGACCCCCCGAGAAAGGGGAGAGGATGAACATGTCCATCAAGTGTGCAACATCGTAGAGGCTGTGATGGATGAAACTCTAACAGCCAAGGAAACTCCATACTCATCAGATAACGATGATATACAAACAATATACGATGAGGAGAATGTTATCAAACCCCTCACCGAAACTCAGACTTGGTTCAATCAAATCGAACTCTGTAACTTAATACAGCCTAATAACGAGCTGTTGGCTTACGAGGATGACGAGCTCAATGAGGTAGTGGAGCGATACAAGGCTCAATTGAGAGATGAACTCACCGTTCGATTCTTCATGCAAGAAGCTGTGGAACCCAACTCGTATGATAGAGCCCTATCAGTAGAGGAAGAAAGAACTAAACAGATCCAAGCGACGACTACTCGTTACTTAAAGGAGGAGGGTCGATACGAGATTGGCTTACCTTTCCGGAAGAGAGAACCCAGCTTCATAAACAATCGACCGTTGGCCATCAAGAGAATCAAACAGCTACATCGATGCTTGTCAAGGAATGACAAGGCTAAAGAAATGTATAAGACCCAGTTGAAAAAGTTCATCGACAAGGGATACGCAGAGCGAGTTCCCATCGACACACGTGTGACAGAGAGAACGTACTATCTAACACACCACTATGTTCCCAAACCCAGAAAGCCCAATGAAGTCCGGGTGGTGTTCGACGGATCTGCGTTATATAAGGGACAATCCCTCAACTCTGAGTTATTGCCGGGACCCAACCAACTGCAATCATTGTTGGGAATACTACTGCGACTCCGGCAGTATTCTATCGTCTTTGCCTCCAATATCGAGGGGAATGTTTCTTCAAGTAAAGGCGTTACAACGAGACCGAGATAGTTTACAGTTCTTATGGTGGCCTGATGGTGACTTTGGTAAGGAACCTGTGGAGTATTGGATGACTATCCAAGCCTTCGGCATTATATCTAGTCCATCCAATGCCTGCTCAATAGTACATACTACTGCAGATGAGAATCGAGACGCATTCCCCAAAACGGTCATCGATAATATTAAATAGGACATCTACATGGACGACAACCTCAAGTCTCTACCTATGGTGGAAGAAGCTGTAGAGGTTGCCAAGGGAACGGTAGAGTGTTTTCAGCGCGGTGGATTTCGGTTAACTAAATTCACCAGCAACTCCCGTGAGTTTCTGGAGGCGATCCCAGAGAAAGAACGAGGTGCGAAAGATCTCGACCTTATTAAAGACGACCTCCCAGAGACCAAAACCATCGGACTAAAGTGGGATACGGAGAGAGATATTTTGTTCTTCCAATTAAAACAACAAGAGGACCCTGTTCGGACTAAAAGGATCTGCGTGAGTATTCTTAGCATGTATTTCGATCCGTTAGGATTCATTAGTCCAGTAATCCTAGTTGCTCAGAATCTAGTCCAGCAAATGTGGCTTGAAAACCATTCTTGGGATGACCCGCTAAAGGGTGAACTATTGAAGAAATGGATGAAGTGGGAAAACTCTTTACCATCTATAGAGGACTTTAAGATTTCTCGCGCATATTTTGGTCATGTTCTCCCCACCTATTCCTATCAACTACACGTCTTTGGAGACGCCAGCAATATTGGAATAGGTATAGTAGTCTATCTGAGAGTCGAAACACCAGACAGAATTAAGGTCTTCTTAGCCGCCTCAAAGGCTCTAATCAACAAGCTATGGGTACCCAGAGCAGAATTAAAAACAGCACTGTACGCTTTCACCATTGGTAGGAATATCACCAAACAGGTAGACTACCCATTGGAGAAAACTGTTTATTGGATGGATGCATTACTCGTTCTAGAATATTTGACTAATGAAGTCTGCCAGTCCAGCGTCTTTGTAACTAACCGTGTAGACATTGCCCTGGGACTATTAATCCTGCTGTCATAGCCTCCAGAGGAGCTACACCCAAGGAACTAACTGAGACACCAGATTGCCTAGGTGGCCCCGACTTCCTGAGTAAAGGAGAAGAGGAATGCCCCCCCCCCCCCCATCTCACCACTGCCGAGATCAGACAAGCCAAGGGAGCGGAAACTGTTAAGCCAAAGATGCGGACGAGTAAATCCAAGCTGTTTAAACCGATGCTCGATCTATCGATTCTACACGCTGCCGATGACAACAATGATGCCACACCACGAACCCCGAACGGGACTGTGGCCTATTTTCAGAACCAAGATTGGAAGACTGGGATACCTGATGTCTCTAAAGGACTCTCACCACTAGTGAAGAGAGCTTGGAATAGACATTGTAAAGCAATCACGTATTTGAAACGGCTTTTCCACCACCATTATTCCAAGACTAAAGAAATTCACAGTTTTTAACGGACAAGATCACGCATCAGGAGCATGACAATACCAATAAGCAACTACTGAGGCTTCTACAGTGCCATGATGATCCTGAGAAGCATTTCCTGCTGATGAAAAATCCGCAGATGCACTTAAAGGATTCTTTGTCCAGTATGATGTTTGACAGACTCATACGTGTTGGAGGGAGATTAACTAATGTACCACTTTCCTTTGACACTAAGTACCCCATCATCATCAAAAATCTTGAAATACAAATCAAGATGATTGTAGATGTCCATAGTAATCTTTATCATGCAAGTAGGGAACGACTTCTTAGCGAAGTTAGAATGCGCTATTATTTTTATAAGCCACGTAAAGCACTAAACCAAGTTCTTAGGAACTGCATACCCTGTAGGAAAGCATTAGGCCTTTAACCCAGCGAGAGGCAGAATTACCTAGGGAAAGAGTAAGCTGTTATGAACCACCCTTTACTAACACTGGTGTGGATTTATTTGGCCCTATTGAAGTGTACCGCGCTCGAACTATAGTCAAGCGATGGTGCGTTATATTTGTTTGTAAGACTTCGTAAGACTTTATGACTTTGTAAGAGCGATTCATCTGGACATGGTGAATGATTTATCTACTAATAGTTTCATACTCAGCCTACGCCGACAAATCGCTCGCTTTGGGACTAGCAACACCATGCGATCAGATAAAGGTACCAACTTTATCGGGGCCAATAACGAGATAAAGGCTTACCCCTGGCTTCATTATTTAATAAGTCAATGAATGAAGGACCGCTACCAGACAGTTGTTTGGAAGCTCGCCAACATTTCCCCACAATTTAAGAATGGTAGTAAATATTTGTGTGAAAACTTAACATCTATCAGTCTAACATTAGTGGTCTGCAAACTTATGGAACGAAATATTGTCAATGAAACATACAGCAACATGAAGGGAAATAACCTTATATATACCCTATGACCAATACTGTTTCCAGAAAAGCAGAAATGGCGATCATGCCCTCTGCAACTACTTGATTGTATCTTCCATTGGTTCAAAGTACTAGATGATCGCATGTGCATCGATGTGTACTTGGACTTAGAGAAAGCCTTTGATTCAGTGCCACACCAGAGACTGATTGTCAATTTGCAGGCCCTTGGAATAACTGGCAAGTTATTAAATTGGTTTCAGGTCTTTCTATCTTGTAGATACCAACCCGTGGTCATCAGTGGGAAAGCATCACTGTGGCTACATTTTGACAATGGTGTTCCTCAGGGAAGTGTTGCTGGAGTTTTCCTATTACTTGGATATGTGAATGATGTTCCAACTCTACTCATTCATCTTTTCACCAATGACCTCAAAGCGCTATATTCGACCCCAGGAACATCACATCTATTGCCCTACTACAAAGTGATTTGGATGTCCTGGACCGCTGGAGCAAATTGTGGCAACTTCTTTTTAACCACGACAAATGTGAGTGCCAATAACTATAACCCTCTGAGTCACTCCAGTTCAGACGACATCAGTATTATCCGGGCGTTGGAGAACCACCTTGCCATGCCTAAGATGGAGATCCGCACCTTCGAAGGAGATCCCGTCGATTACCTCAGATTCAAGAAACGGTTCTTTGTGCAGATTGGATCAACGGACATAGCCGACGCACAGAAACTGGTATATTTATCGCAATACCTGGGTGACAAACCACGCCGAATCATCGCTTGTTTTGAGGGAGGTTCTCATGAAGCATACTATGACGCATGGAAAACTCTAGACAAAAGATACGGAAATACCGGGACTATAATTAATAAAACTCTAGAGAAACTGATACAAGACGCGGGATCACTAGGGGACCCACAGAACCTCCAGGAATTCTCAGATTCCATGAAGGATGCCTACTACACTCTGAAACCCTTAAATAAGGAGGACCAGGTGAACAACATTCTAAACCTCCGACAGATCGCCCGGAAGTTCCCCGGATGGCTGCAAAGTAAGTGGGCCTATAAATGCGTACATCTCCGGCGCAGACATCCAGATCAAGATCCCAGCTTCCTCGAAATGTCGGCATTCCTGGACGATATCTCCGAAGCCATGAATGACTCGATGTTCTCGAAACAGAGTCTCGCCAAGTTGGACGCAATGGAGAGCAATTACCAGAGCAGGGCACCCACTCCAAACCCAAGTTTCCACCCTACTCCTGTGAGTGCGATGGCCGTCAGTATGGCTGAGGACTCGGATGACGAGGATTACGAGGAACCGACCTTAGCAGAAGAATGGGCATGCTACCTAGCGAATTGGGCACCCGAAAGGGAAGGCACCACAGCCTCCCCTATATGTCTCTTCTGCGGAGAGAAACATAAGTTAGAATTCTGCGGAAAGTTCCAGTTTGCTGAACTCGTCCCACGCTTCGAGGCGATTACGAAACACCGAGGATGCTTCCGGTGTCTTGGAACAGGTCACTACGTTCGGGATTGCCACCAAAGGTCGTGTTGTGCGGTTTGTAACGACCTACGTCATCACACGCTCCTCCACATCCCCGCGAACTTCGACTTCACTACCCTCCCCTTTCGGATCGAAGCCAAGCGAAGAGGAGAAACGAACCACGTTTCTAAAGGAACCCGGACAACCCAACGGAGAGAAACCAACCCGTTCAAAACCTCCACTAACGCATCACAAGTAACAAATATTTCGGCCACGATTAATCTTATAAATCGCCGCTACATGGTCTTCGCAAAGGTAATCCCAGTAAGGATTCAAGGAGTCGGCAAATCCTTGACGACGCTCGCGTTCCTTGATAATGGGTCCGACGGAACCATCATCGACCGGGATTTCCTCGAGCAACTCGGCCTAGAATATGAACCTTGTAAACGGCCCATACAAACCATCACCGATAACAGAGAGGTAGAGTCCGGGGAGGTGCAACTCCAGATGGAAGGAGTGATTAAGGGCTACGAAACGGTTAAGTTAACCATCAAGAACGCCTTGGTACACACAGACCTCCGAGTGCGGTTCCAACAATCAGCCGAGTACGCCCCCCTCATACAATTGGACTGAGACGATGTAGACCTGAGGTGTCCGCAGTTGGACGTAAACCGCATCACCCTACTGATCGGACTTGATACACCGGAATTACACATACCAACCGGAGATGTCGCCCGATCCATAAAGAAGGATGACGGCTTTTACGCTGAACGAACAATAATGGGATGGACCCTCTGTGGCATCAAGGAAGAGACTACTGACACCTATACATACCTTCCTAAATGTCAGATTAAAGAAAATGTAACCTCCGTGGGTTATTGCTCAGCTACAGACCTGGACGATGATTTTTTCCTTGAGACTGAGAGAACCCAGCGGGAGATGACCGGATGCTTTAATGTGGAGACCCGAGAGTTTGCCGAGAAGGACGAGAATCCGTCCGAGGAAGATCAATATTGTACCGACATTTTTGATCAGGCAACGTCCAAAGACGGACATTGGCGCTTGCCCATGCTTTGGTGGCTAATAAGGTTGTTGATGATAATAATGACGTTGATAACATTGACACCATTAACGGGAGAGCACGGACTAATCTGCCGTAATACCTGGATGGCAAACGCCTCAGTTGAGTCCCTTACTCCTAATCACCTACTGGGGAGACCCAAAACTCATGTTCTCCCAGAGACCATGTTCCCAGATCCCAGCGAGTTCGCGAGACATACAAATTGGAAGAAGGCCCAAGCATTGGCAGCGCATTGGTGGAGAATCTGGGCCCAGGAGTATCTCATAACCCTCCGGACCAGGAGGAAATGGAACAACACATACCGGAACGTCGCAGTTGGCGACATGGTACTAGTAAAAGAAGATCTCAAAGACCGCGTTCACTGGCCTGTGGCGCGGGTCGTGACCATACACCCAAGCAAAGACGGACTTGCGAGGACTGTGACGATACGAACGGCAAAGGGCCACTACCAACGCCCTATCCAGAGGCTGTGCCTTCTTGAAGGCAATGACAGCGGTGACTCTACGAGAGGTGACAAGTTCCCTACTCAAGATCCTGCTGCGGACATTGGTGACAATTATAAAAAGGGCCACTACCAACGCCCTATCCAGAGGCTGTGCCTTCTCGAAGGCAATGATAGCGGTGACTCTACGAGAGGTGATAAGTTCCCTACTCAAGATCCTGCTGCGGACATTGGTGACAATTACAAATGCGTTTAGACCCTTCTCATCATGTTGACAAACTCTTATAAAACTGTGATTTATCGACAATGAAAATGGACCCCCTTAAACCAACTGTAACCATGCAATGGTATTTGTGTTTCCTCGTGTGTTATGTGGAGTCCAGCGTCACCCTGCAGATGTTTCGACTGACGCAGGGTCGTTTATGTATTGTTTACCCTGATTTTGGTCATCGGGACCAACGATATTGGATTATTGGAAATGGTAAAGATTTGAAGTGGAATTCATTATATTCATCGCAGTATGTTATGTTGTCCGTTGCGTGCGCAGTTCGGGGCGTAGGCGGTGTAACGAGTCCAGCTGTAGATCCCGGATTGCCGCGCAACACCCCCTCTATCCCGTTATTCTGGTGGGTCCATGGTGCATCCACATGACTTCGACGATAGAGGGTTTTATGTTTCTCAGTCGCGTTATTCTGGTGGGACCGTTGCGTGGATTTTGGGGCGTAGGCGGTGTAACGAGTCCAGCTGTAGATCCCAGAATGTTGCGTAACCCCATCCCACATGACTTCGTCGACTGAGCTTTATGTTGTTGGGAATGTTATTCTGGTGGGTCCCTGGTGCACTCCACGTGACTTCACTCCCAGCGTCTTCATTGTCCGTTACGTGCGCAGTTTGGGGCGTAGGCGGTGTAACGAGTCCAGCTGTAGATCCCAGATTGCCGCGTAACACCCCTTCCACGACAAAGATTAACCAAAGAAGATGATTGAATGTAGTTGGAAATGATGAAAAGGATCAGACAACTCTACTATAAACCTGAATGGTGACGCGTATGATGATGAAAATGTAATGATGCGCACCCTGGTGTTGCGCTTATAACAAATGATGATAGCCGGGGGGCTATAACCCCAATGATGATGTGGAAATAAACAAATGTGAAATAAATGGTGGAAATAAATGTGATGAAATATATGTGGAAATAAATAAAATGAGATGAAATAATAATGAAATGAAAAAAGACAAAAAAAGGTATAAAAAAGTCTAAAGAAAAGAATTGGAAAAAAGAAAAGGACAAAAAAGTCATAAAAAACTGGTTGGATATTAATGTATAGCTATAGTAACTGTAAATGCTGAATGTATTAGCAATAAGATGATAGATGTCTATATAGCAATGTTATTTAATAAACTGAATTAAATAAAAAACTGAATTATTCTGCTATCGCTATAGTTTCAGACTTTCTGGACTTATAATTAACTGATCTAATTTGTAACGGATATAATCGTAAATATGGATCCAAATCGCCAAATTATCGGCGAATTACGTAACACGATAGATCTACTGGAATATTCGCAACCTGGATCCCCTGACTTTGATACAAATTGGAGCACCCTGCTAAATGAGAACGTGCGAGTCGTTAAATTCACCGGGCGAGAGGGACCGGATTCCAAGAATCTACGAGCCCTCCGGTTAGCTGATGCTAGTACGAGACTGAAAAGAACTCGGAATGCAAAGGCAACCGGAGGGGACGATTCGTCGTTTTGGGAAACGTTCCGGCAGAGCGTCTACAGATCCCGATGTTTGATCTACGACAATGAGGGAAACGCAATGCCCACCTCGAAAGCGATTACGTTGGCGAGATGTCAAAGTTTCGTCGACGACAAGAGTACGTACCTCGCCCACTGGGGAAACCTGTCGGAGTGTACGGCAACGCTTCGAGAGGAACGTATATCGACCATCCAGAATCGCGACGACTACCAAGAAAAGTACGGGGCGAAAGAATACGGTCGATCCTTGGTCGTCGTCCTCGGAACCCTGGACGGTTTGGTATTGGTGTGTCGAATATTTCCGACACCCAGACAGGAAGTGCAGGCAGCCGGAGCAATCTGGTTGCTACCTCCGGAAATCCAGAAGATCCTCTTCGACTTCGACGTCATTAAAATCGGGTCAGATATCAAGGCGAACGTCCGGAACGACTACGCGAACGCTCCTTCAGGAAGAAACCGACGAGACGACCTCAATGCCCTTAGCCATTGCATCGACACTCAAACGCTACTAGCCTGGTTACGATTCGCCGAGTTCATGCGAGGATTCCAAGAGGTGAGACCGAAGAAATCCAGGATCGGCTACCTCGCTGTGCTAAACGGCGGCATCGACTTCAAACCCCAGAAATTCCGGGACTATAATAAAATATATGGTGGATACCCAGGATTAGAAATAAAGAGTGAGCGAGAGGGTCGATGGAAGGACGTTGATCAGAAGTGGACGATACACCAAAGGTGGGAGAATCCCGATCGACGGCGCTATATCTACGTCGTTATGGAGTGTTACACTGTCGCTAAGTTTATCTGTAAGACTCTCGATAACCTCATTACGGCGGTTCCCCTTTCCTTCGTCGACTACGACTGGAACGAGGTCATAAACCACGCGTTCAAAGCGGTCGAGAACATTACACCGGGAGAGACGAAAACGCTCGCCGTTATCGATTCCTGGGACGAGAGCGGACCTTACGACATCCCTACGATTACCGAACTTCTCGGTGCGGAGGAGCCTCTGATCTCTTCGGAAGGGGAAGAAATATGGCTAAACGAGGGTGTTCTACTCTCCACCCCGAAGCGACAACTCGAGCCGGAGGCCGCTTACCAACCGGCCGCCAAACGGGTTGCCTCCGCCGAACCAACGACGGAAGCGGGCGTTTCCTCACCACTCGGCTTCGGTAGCCCTGCGAGGGAGTTGGTTACTACCTTCGCATTAAACGACTTCGGCGATACGTGCCAAAGGTTATCCCCGTATCCTTTCCCGGGTGGCGAAGACTGGTCGTCGGAGATTCCGAGTACCAGCAATCAACGGACCCGCTCAGCGATATTGGTCGAGAAGGGCCCCAGCGCTGCGCCGACTCCCGACGATCTCCTCGGAATCCCTCCGTCGAAAACCCCAGCACCTCTTCGCCGACCAGCGGTGGCTACTACACCCTCCGTTCCTCAGGACCCTATGCGACTAACCCGCTGGTACGCCGAGCAAACTGAATGGATCCACCGCCAGAAACGGTCGTCTGAGTTGAGACCAACGGGACACAAAGAAGGTTATCGGAGCGAGAACCTACTACGCAAAAGCCTAGCATTCCGCGGGCTACCGGCCACCGCGAATATTCCGAAGAGCGACCGACGACTCGAATATTACGTCGGCCTCCCGATTCCGATATTCCCCGGTCGAGAGATGCAATTGGAGGTTTGCGGCAACTGCGGTTCGGAGCAGTGCCCACGCGGTAGAAGGAATCGGGTTACCGATTCGTGCCTCCAGCTCATCGGGATACTCTATTGCCCATACTGCGCGACATCGGGCCACGACGTTTCCGTCTGTCCGATCCTATATAACCTCTGCACCACGTGCGGTTTCCGTGGACATTCCTCTAGCCCCCGCTGCTATATCAAATGTCCAACCAAAGACGTAACCGCTATGGGAAATATGGTCATGTTTGAAACATACGCAAACAGCCACTTAAAGACCAAGGTTCGGAGAAACGCTCAGAATATCGCGCATGAGATGGCGTGCGGGTATTTCTCCTTCCCGGAACGCCTCCACACGTCGGCCATGCTACCTTTCCATTACGTGGATCTGCTACTGAGCGCCGGATTATTCGGTCCATTTGAAGTCATTAGACGATTATACTCGTATAAAGAGGAGTTCGGTGACGGAGAGTGGTTCCTAGAGGCACGCAAGTCTGAGTTGGAAAGACGAACCAACATGATCCCTATGCCATCGAAAGGAAGAGCCGCCAGGAGACAAGCCGAAGCGTTACTCACGATGGATGTTGACGCTCCTCTACCAGCTATAGCGATCGATGAGAGTCGACGGGCGAAGAGACGAAAGGCGTATCAGAGAAAGAAATAGTGGATCGGGATATTCCAGGAACATTTATCGAACATTTATTTTTATACATATATATATAAACTCTAGGCCAAATTAATTAAAACTATGCAATATTAAATTTGGGTTTTTTATATTGGGAATGACCTACGCAAACTCAATCTACCAACGGACTTCACGAAGGTCATTGGGGGGGACTGTTCGCGGTATTTCAACTTTTTATAACGCGAGTTGAATATTTTTTGTATTTATTTAAAATGATTATTCCGATATTACTACTGGGTGCGGGACCATGGGTTTTGGGCACATTCTATACACTGGGGGTGATTTATGGGCGAACTTTGGGGCGACTTACAGGGTACGGGACTAATTTCATGTTTATAAGGGCCAGGGGGGATGGAAAATTCAAGCAGTATTCAGGTTAGCCTGATTACTATTAGGCCCTGGCCAACTTCCTGCTGCCTGTAGAGGTGGATTTGGTAACGCGCCAGGCCTAAAGGACAAGGACTGCCCTTAGCGGTCCCTGGCCAACAGCAGTTATTACGAGACTGAAAAGAACTCGGAACGCTGACTGCTTGTGTCAGGGATTTGCGACGGGAAACGACACGACAGACCCCTAGCCAAGCCGTACTGGTTCTCGATGATCGTTCCCTTCGGGGTTCGTGAGGGGTGGGACGGACACGCGAAAGGGTCTACCGACTTACAGAGGAAGGGTTTGACGAGGACTGCCCTTAGCGGTCTCTGGTCAACAGCAGTTATTACGAGACTGAAAAGAACTCGGAACGCTAACTGCTTGTACCGGGGATCTGCGACGGGAACCGACGACAGACCCCTTAGCCAAGTCGTACTGGTTCTTGATGATCGTTCCCTTCGGGGTTCATGAGGGGTGGGACGGACATGCGACGGGGTCGAAAGACAAAGGACTAGACTCTACTGGCCTACCGACTGTTCGGAGCAGTTTCTCGGCTGCCGAAGCGACTACGAGCCTGAAAGGGACTCGGAAAGCCTAGGTGGTTGGGTTTCTGCGATGAACCGACGGACCCCTAGCCAAGCCGTTCTGGTTCTCGATGATCGAACCCTTCGGGGTTCGTGAGGGGTGGAACGGACACGCGACAGAGTCTACCGACTGGACCGACCCTTAGCCAAGCCGTGCTGGTTCTCGATGATCGTTCCCTTCGGGGTTCGTGAGGGGTGGAACGGACACGCGACAGGGTCGACCGACACCGACACTACGGCATCAAGACTAGGACCGAGGGAAAATCTGGGGAACATTAGTTAGGCTAAAATCCGAGCGAACAGTGGGTAATTAAATAATATACTGTAGGGATTTATATTGTCGTGTATAATTATTGTGAATATTTGGTGTATATTGATTTGGGGAAGCCCAAAATTATTCTCAATCAGGGTTCAACAGGGTTCAATATTGTTCAACAAGGTTCAACAGAGTTCAGTTACATTAAAGAGTATATCCAACTAATGCAGCTTTTTCTCAACCGCAACCCTGCATCTCAGAAATCATTCCTTCTCCACAATCAATATCCGGTGACTGGCCGGGGCTCGGTGGTCTGTAAAGTCACGTCTCCAGCATCGGCGTTTTTCCCCCCTGGTGTAGGGATAACGGCAACATTATTATCAACCAACCACTCATTACAGGATTCTAGAACTGGACTTAACTTTTGGGAAATATGGATATGATCTTTATGAGAGAAAATAAGAGCACTGTCGTCGGCATATAAAATGAGTTTAAAATCGGGATCTATACTACTTATCATATCATTTACATAGCATACAAAAAGCAGAGGACCTAATATACTACCTTGCGGTACACCACAGGTAATCTCTTGTACAGTAGACAGCGATTTGCTAATGACTACAGTTTGACCTCTGTCTGACAGGTAGGACTTGAACCAGTCTATAGAACCTACACCCATCAGGCCTAACTTACCAAGCAGAATTTCGTGATCTACAGTATCGAAAGCCTTTTGTAGGTCCAACATTACCATACCAGTATATAAACCCTTTGCGTTATTACATCTAATTGTATCAGTTAAGTTAATAAGGCAGGTAGGTGTCTGTAGAATATGATTTACGAAAGCCGGACTGAAGTTCATAGATGAGATTTAGCCTACTAAGATGTTCCTCCAGCTGTAGAAAAACAGAACGTTCTAGAATTATAGATACATATTTAAGATACTAACAGGTCTGTAATTACAGGGTTCTACTTTACTATTCTTTTTATACAGAGGAACAACCTAGCTTAGCTAATTTCAGTTACTTAATATTGAGGCCTATTCATTATTAATAAAACAGAACATGTATAGTCTAAAATAAATAAAAATCATGTAAAATTAATTAAAAACCAAGATTTGCATAATTTCCCTATATAGGGAAAACTGTGATTTCCCTATATGGAAACACAAATTTCCCTATAGGGAAATAAATAAGTTTCCCTATCGGGCTAATTTCCCAGACTGTATCCGGCGCACTTTTTGGATGGATTCCATACGGATCAGTATTATACACTATACAGTTATACAATACATGCACTGCTAGGGCTCGGCTCGATCGGAGCTCCGGCCTCCGGCTCCGGCTCAGGCCATTTTGGCACCTCCAGCTCCTGCTCCGGCTCCGGCTCCAGTAAAAATATTGCAGGAGTTAATTTTTTAATAAAGTATTATATTTCGTACATATTCTAATCTGGACAATTATTTACACTATACAGCTATAAGTACTGTACTACAGATTCAATATCAAGCAGTCAAGCATAATACCAGAATAGGTACTGCAGTATTTACTTACAGTCAATGACTGACTGACTGACTGTCTGACTGGCTGACTCTGAGTCACACACTATTAGTCCAACTGCCAACAGCTGTGCCTGGTACTCCAGCACTTCAAGTCTGTATGACAATGTGAACTGTAAAATGTTTCAGTTTAGTAGGTAATACAGTACCGTACTGCCCTAGCCTAACAATGCTGCAATGTAATAGCCTAATACAGTACCTGTACAGCAGTAATAGGCCTGTCAACACATAGGCCTACACCATAAATGTAATGGTTATCATACTCCGTACTGCAGTACTGGTACTTGCTGACTAGCAGACACTATTACAGGTAGGTAGGCGTAGGCCCTACTGTCTGACTGTAAAAATTTGTAAATGCTTGTACATGTACACTGTACCACTGCAGCCATTTACTGATGTCATGCCTGCGATCGGTGCGTTCCCCTATTTTATTTTTATTTTATATTTTTGGAGTATATTTTAAATATATGATAATATTTTACTTTCACTTGGGACAACTATTAGTGCTATATGCCTTGGCGGTCTTCTCCCTCCTATTCAAAACATAACTATGAACTATAATATTGTTTATTTACTGTATAATATTTTGAAATGTCCATTATCCATTTTATGCAGTTTAATTATGTTATGGAGAGCAAATACAATACAATACAATACAGTACTGCTGGTACGCGTACGGTACCTACAGTACACACACCTATTTCTGTATGTATCACAGTTAGACGAGTTAGGTACTGTAGGTAATTTTTAGCCGTCAGTGTCAGGCCGCCTGTCCGTGATAAATTAATTAGGCCTACTTAAATTTTAAATCGAAAATTCGTAAATCTATAGGCCTACCTAAATTATGAAATTAATTAGACCTAGCTGCCTAGGAGCATGCGATTGGCGAACGATAACCATACTTTATTTTTTTGCTTAATTAGGCCTAGGCAATTAAATTTTTTACATTTTTGAAAAACTCCGGCTCCATTCCGGCTCCGGCCAAATTGTCCAACTCCTGCTCCGGGGCTCCGGCTCCGGCCAAATCCCAACTCCGATCGACAGATCGAGCCCTGCCCTACACTACACTTGTATACAAATATAATTAATTGTAAGCAAATGCAACTGCGCCGAAATATGTGCCGCTACATTGTCAATAGCCAGTCAAGTAGGTCAAGTATGAAATGATTGATAGACTGATAGAACTTTGATTCATGAGGATTTTGACTGGCATACAGTAAAAGTTAGTAGGCTACTGTTCGTATAATCATAATAGGACTTACAATACACAATATAACAGTCCGGGAGAAGTTCAAATTTCAACTGAGTTGAAATTTAAAACTTTTTTTTTTAAATTCAACTTTTAAGTTGAAAATTCCACTCTAAAATGGCAGTTAGAATAGCCTGCCTAGCCTATGTAATCTGCTCCTTTCCCTCAAAAAAGGGTGAAATTAATTTGCAAGTAATAAATATAGTATAGGGTCCGAAACTCTAAATAATTTTTATTTAGAAAAGTTACAAAATTCAGAAAAGTTATTTTTAAAACCCGTTTCTGTGGATTTCGTTTTTAAAAATCTACTTAGCCTATCAGCCTCAAAAAGTACCGGTCTAGACCTAATACCTGCCCGTTTTCTTAAGGATGGTGCTGAAGTACTTAAAGTGCCTATTACTTTTATCATTAATTACTCTATCGTAGATAATGTAGTACCAAACGAACTGAAATTAGCTAAGGTTGTTCCTCTGTATAAAAAGAATAGTAAAGTAGAACCCTGTAATTACAGACCTGTTAGTATCTTAAGTATTGTATCTAAAATTTTAGAACGTTCTGTTTTTCTACAGCTGGAGGCACATCTTAGTAGGCTAAATCTGATCTATGAACTTCAGTCCGGTTTTCGTAAATCATATTCTACAGACACCTGCCTTATTAACTTAACTGATACAATTAGATGTAATAACGCAAAGGGTTTATATACTGGTATGGTAATGTTGGACCTACAAAAGGCTTTCGATACTGTAGATCACGAAATTCTGCTTGGTAAGTTAGGCCTGATGGGTGTAGGTTCTATAGACTGGTTCAAGTCCTACCTGTCAGACAGAGGTCAAACTGTAGTCATTAGCAAATCGCAGTCTACTGTACAAGAGATTACCTGTGGTGTACCGCAAGGTAGTATATTAGGTCCTCTGCTTTTTGTTTGCTATGTAAATGATATGATAAGTAGTATAGATCCCGATTTTAAACTCATTTTATATGCCGACGACAGTGCTCTTATTTTCTCTCATAAAGATCCTATCCATATTTCCCAAAAGTTAAGTGCAGTTCTAGAATCCTGTAATGAGTGGTTGGTTGATAATAAGCTATCCATTCACTACGGTAAGACTGAAAGTATTTTGTTTGGTTCCAAAAGAAAGTTAAAGAAGGTAACTAAGTTTGAAGTCACTAGTAATGGACATAAGATTGAAAATAAAAAGGAAGTTAAATATTTAGGCGCCACATTGGATAACTGCTTATCAGGAGAAAGCATAGTGAAAAATATTTTCTCGAAAGTTAACAGTAGGCTTAGGTTTCTATACAGAAATAAAAATAGTTTAAACACCGACTCCCGCAAGTTACTTTGCTCTTCTTTAATACAGTGTCACATGGACTATGCGTGCTCTTCTTGGTATGAAGGCTTAACCAAACAGCTTAAATGTAAATTACAAGTAGCTCAGAATAAAGTAGTACGATTTATTAAAGACTACAAACCTAGGCACCACCTAACTCCAGATGACTTTTCTGAATCTGGACTACTTAACTTAGATAGTAGAGTTAAGCAGCTACGCCTTAACCATGTGCATAAAGTGTATAATGGTAAATGTCCCAATTACCTAAAACAAAAATTCAACAGAGTACGCGATACACACTCTTACAGTACCAGAGCTAGTGCTTCAAACTTCTACCTCCCGAATTGTAAATCCTTTGAATCTGATACTTTCTTTTTTAACGGCATAAAAAATTGGAACGCTCTGCCAAATGAAATTAAAAACCTAGATAATCAACATTCTTTTAAATCTGCAGTTAAATCTCATCTCCGTGTGCAATGTAAAAATAGGTACAATAGTCCTACAGTAAGTTATTAGTTTATTAATTATTTACTATTTATACTGTAATTACGTTTTATAATAAATTGTTCTGTAGACATTACATCTTTATCGTTGAGTCGGACATTGTCACGCTCTCGGTAAAGTTGTACATGTACATAGTGTAATTACGTTTTATATTGGTTTTAGGTTAGCGTAGTGTAATATTGTATTTGTAACCAAGTAACATAAAGGACCCCCTTGGAAATAAGCTGCAAAGCTTTAGGGGTAATCCTATATGTTATGTTGGACAATACCTTTATACCGGTACATTGTTTGGTGTATTTGTTATTGTTTTTACATAATGTATAAATAAAAATCTATCTATCTTGTATTGTTTAATACTCGTACCGGTATTTCGGTTCTTTCCGGTTTCAGGGGCACTGAATTTTTAACAACTGCAGTATTACACGCAGTATTGACATGTAGAGCTAGTTTCTCCAGGATGGGGCATGTCAAAATTGACATGGACATGTCAATATTGACATTTTTTTACCTGATGCTGTGATGTGTTCAAATATTTCCAGAAGTGTTTTTTAAATATAAAAATCGAATTTATAAGTAAATTAGAAACTTTTGACCGTGCGGAAATTGTTTTCACCGTGCCGTTAAGTTAATATAAATACTTAAAGTTTTTCTCATGTTAAAATAGACGTACATGTCAAAATTGACATGTAATGATGAGAACAGAAGTGTGGGGTTAGGCCACGCCACCCTATAGACTACCCACTACAGACTATACTACAGTACTATAACTACAGAACTATAATTTATACCTGACAAAGCTACATACTGACTGATTACTGGATCACATGTAGGCTTAATGTTTTTATAATATATCTTACACTTACAGTCTTATCCACTTAACACTGTGTAACAGCTTTTAATAATTTGGTAACAATAAATTTAGCATCTCTGGTTCCTTGCCTGCTTGCTGCCTTGAGACGGGGGGTGGGGGGGGGGGGGGGGGGGGTCTCTAACATATGGTAGGCCTACTTTGTCTCCCCGAACCAACTACGATATGGTACGCTGATGATAAAAGGTTAACTGACACTGATTGCTCGAATTCGTAACTGGAAACTAATAATTTGTATTGCGTCCAGTCCCCCCCCCCCCCCCCCCCTATTCAGCTATTAAAGAAGTAATAAATAAATAAATAATAGTTGTTGTTTATCAGTATTGGCGATTGGCTTGGCATGTTACAGTGTTAACAGCTACTGTATGTTTTCAGGGTGGTCTGATCATTTATATTATTTGGCATTCAGTTTAAGTATCTGTCATAGTATAGGCCTACCTTATCAACCGTTTCAACAGTCCTTTTCAGTATTTCCCATGCTGCACGAAGGCCTCTGAATTGTTTCAACAATTCGTGTCTGCATGGTTGGAAAATTGCGACGATCGCAAAGGCTTCAGAACAGTTTCAAAACCTTTTACAGTTTCAAAGCATTTCACATGCTGCGCAAAGGCCTGGATAATTTCGCAGCTATTTCAGTATTTATCAAGCTGCACAGCACAAAGGCCTCTGAACAATTTAAACAGCTCATTTCAGCATTTATCATGCTGCATGAACTCATGAAGGTCTCTGAACAGTTCTAACAGCTATTTTCAACATTTCTCATGTTGCACGAAGCCCTCAGGAACAATGTCAACTGGTCTTTTCAGCATTTATCATGCTGCATGAAGGATTCTGAACAGTTTTATGAGCTCTTCTCGATATTTATCATGCTGCACGAGGGCTTTTAACAGTTTCAACAGCTCTTTTCAGCATTTCCCATGCTGCACGAAAGCCTCTAAACAGATTCGACAGCTATTTTCGGCATTCTCATACTGCACGAAGTCCTCTGAACAACTTCAAATGTTATTTTCAGCATTTATCATGCTGCCTTGAGGACTCTGAACAGTTTTATCAGCTCTTTTCAGTATTTATCATGCTGCATGAATGCCTTTTTAGCAATTTTAACAGCCCTTTTCAGCATTTATCATGCTGCATGAAGGCATCTGAACAGTTTCAACAGCTATTTTCGGCATTCTCATATTGCACAAAGCCCTCTGAACAACTTCAAATGTTATTTTCAGCATTTATCATGCTGCATGAAGGACTCTGAACAGTTTTATCAGCTCTTTTCAATATTTCTCATGCTGCATGAAGGCCTTTTAGCAGTTTTAACAGCCCTTTTCAGCATTTATCATGCTGCACGAAGGCTTCTGCAACAGTTTCAACAGCTATTTTCGGCATTCTCATATTGCACAAAGCCCTCTGAACTGAATAACTTCAAATGTTATTTTCAGCATTTATCATTTATCATGCTGCATTTATCATGCTGCATGAAGGACTCTGAACAGTTTCATCAGCTCTTTTCAGTATTTCTCATCCTGCATGAAGGCCTTTTTAGCAGTTTTAAAAGCCCTTTTCAGCATTTATCATGATTCACGAAGGCATCTGAACAGTTTCAACAGCTATTTTCGACATTGTCATATTGCACAAAGCCCTCTGAACAACTTCAAATGATATTTTCAGCATTTATCATGCTGCATGAAGGACTCTGAACAGTTTTATCAGCTCTTTTCAGCATTTATCATGCTGCACGAAGGCCTCACAACAGTTTCAACAGCTATTTTCGGCATGCTCATATTGCACAAAGCACTCTGAACAACTTCAAATGTTATTTTCAGCATTTATCATGCTGCATGAAGAACTCTGAACAGTTTTATCAACTCTTCAGAATTTCAGATTCTGTGCGAAGGCTGAAAGTTTCAAAACTTATTTTCAGTCCTTCTCAAGCTGCTCGAAGACCTCTGAACAGTTTCAACAGCTCTTTTCAGCATTTATCATGCTGCACAAAGCTCTGAATAGTTTCAACATCTCTTTTCGGCGTTTATCATGCTGCACAAAGGTCTCTGAGCAGCTTTGAAAGATCTTTTATGTATTTTTCAAACTGTGTGAAGGCCCCTGGGCGTGGGCAGTTTTATCAGTTCTTTTCAGTTTTTCTCATGATACATGAAACCCTCTGAACAATTTCAACTGCACTTTTCGGCATTTATCATGCTGCACAAAGGACTCTGAACGGTTTTAGTAGCTCTTTTTCAGTATTTAACATGCTGCGCGAAGGCCTGAATAGTTTCAAAAGCTCTTTTCAGTATTTACAATGCAGCAAGAATGCCTCTAACTGTCTAACTGAAGCGTTTTGACAGCTCTTTTCAGTATTTGTGATGTTACTTGAAGGCCTCTAAATAAATTTGGTGGGGGTGAAATATACATAAGAACCCAGCGTTCATGTCAATATTGATATTAGATGTCAATATTGACATGCAATAAAACATATCATTAAAATTATTACAAACAACAATATAGATTGGTTGGATTCAACAATATTTTAATTAAAATAGATATTCTCTTTACAAAAAAACATTTCTTACTTTTCAAATCATAATATTGACAAAGTGCCCGACTGACTGTCAACTGTTATTTATTGTACCGGTTCACCAGTATTGGTATATGTACAGGTGTACTACTACTACTATGTACTAGGGCTCGATCGGAGTTGGGATTTGGCCGGAGCCGGAGCAGGAGCCGGAGTTGGACAATTTGGCCGGAGCCGGAGCAGGAGCCGGAGTTTTTCAAAAATTTTAAAAATTTAATTATTTATTTAAAAAAAAATAAAGTATGGCTGTATGGTTATCATTCGCCAATCGCTCATAATCAATCATACTGTAGGTCTAATTAATTTCATAATTTATAGATTTACGAATTTTCAATTTAAAATTTAAGTAATTAATTTATCAAGGCAGCACGGACAGACGGCCTGACGCTGACGGCGACGGCCTGATGCTGACGGCGACGGCCTGACACTGACGGCTAAAAATTACCTACAGTACCTAACTCGCTAACTGTCTAACTGTGGTAGAGGTCTGTACTGTCATGACTGTAGGTAGCCTACCGTACGTGTACTAGGGCTCGATCGGAGTTGGGATTTGGCCGGAGCCGGAGCAGGAGCCGGAGTTGGACAATTTGGCCGGAGCCGGAGCAGGAGCCGGAGTTTTTCAAAAATTTTAAAAATTTAATTATTTATTTAAAAAAAAATAAAGTATGGTTATCGTACGCCAATCGCTCATAACAGCATAATCAATCATACTGTAGGTCTAATTAATTTCATAATTTATAGATTTACGAATTTTCAATTTAAAATTTAAGTAATTAATTTATCAAGGACAGACGGCCTGACGCTGACGCTAAAAATTACCTACAGTACCTAACTCACTAACTGCGGTAGAGGTGTGTACTGTAGGTAGCCTACCGTACGTGTACTGTGTACCAGTCAGCCAGTACTGCAGTACAGTATGCTGGCATGGCATGACAGCAGTAAATGGCTGCAGTGGTACAGCTACAGTGTACATTCATAGCATTTACAATTTTTTACAGTAGGGCCTATCTGTAATAGTCTGCTAGTCAGCCAGCTGGCCAGTACCCAGTACCAGTACTGCAGTACAGTCAGTCAGTCATTGACTTTAAGTAAATACTGCAGTACCGGTATTATTCTTGATATTGAAGCTGTACTACAGTACTTTACTTACTTCAGTACTTATAGTGTAAATAATTGTTCAGATGAGAATATGCACGAAATATAATACTTTATTAAAAAAATTAACTCCGGCAATATTTTTACCGGAGCCGGAGCAGGAGCCGGAGGTGCCAAAATGGCCGGAGCTCCGATCGAGCCCTAACGTGTACCAGTACTGCAGTACAGTACAGCAGTATGCTGGCATGACAGAAGTAAATGGCTGCAGTGGTACAGTCTGACAGTGTACAATCATAGCATTTACAATTTTTTAAAGTAGGGCCTATCTATAATAGTCTGCTAGTCAGCCAGCTGGCCAGTACCAGTACTGCAGTACAGTCAGTCAGTCATTGACTTTAACTAAGTAAATACTGCAGTATTATCAGATTAGGCCTATACTTGATATTGAAGCTGTACTACAGCAGTTAGGTACAATGGCCAAATCTGGCAACCTCAAAAGTTGCCACATATGGCAATGTTTATTGCCAAATCTGGCAACTTTTGGTTTTTCTAATTTTCGCACGCCCAGAAGCAAAATCGCATTTTGGTAAATAGTTAAGTGAAAAGAGCGCGAAATTTAAATATAATTGACCGTATAAGAAAAAAAATCATCGTCTGAATTTCTCTTAGCAATAGGCCGAAATGTGCCTAAAATAATTATTGCCATTTTTGGCAACCATTAGAATTAAAGAAAAATAATGGTTGCCATTTTTGGCAACAATTATTATTGTGCAGCCCTGTCAGTAACCCTGTCATTGTAAATTACTTCAAAATTGCTTACTGCTTGCTTAATGCCTACCCTTGTCGAGTTGTGCTGTTGTGATGATTTATATTTGACAACGTCAGAACGTTAACATCACCAAAAGGCAGCAAGAAGGCAAGGGCAGAAGGGGGCATTAAAGTTTGAGAAACGGCGTGATGGAAGAAAAATAGTGTCAAAATTTAGAAAGACTGAGAAAACGAAAACGCGTGTTAACAGGTTAAGGGATTCGGCAAAAATGTCAAAAAAGCAAAAAAAACTATCACCAGTCAGTCTGTGTTTGTGTTAGGTGACTCTCATTCTCACCTCATGTATTAGGATATATTGCTGTATTGGCTGATTGGTTAGAACTTAGAATATGCCACTACTGCACTACTCAGCTACTGGTATAAGTTAAACGTATAACCTGTAACCTGGCCCTACCCCTTCCCTTTGCCTTTTTTCTATGCCTAACATTAACATTTCAGGATCTAAGGAATGACCATACTGCCATAGAACAGTAGAAGTCGACTTAATGACGCAGAACCATATAATCCATATTCAATGAGTTAGTTAAGTTGCCAAATATGGCAACAACGGCTTTATATAGTTGCCAAATCAGGCAATCAGAAATGTTGCCAGATTTTGCTTGGTTGCCAAATATGGCAATCACAATCATTGCCAGATTTGGCCATTGTACCTAACTGTACAGTACTTATAGTGTTAAATAATTGTTCAGATTAGAATATAGAATATGCACGAAATATAATACTTTATTAAAAAATTAACTCCGGCAATATTTTTACCGGAGCCGGAGCCGGAGGTGCCAAAATGGCCGGAGCCGGAGCCGGAGGCCGGAGCTCCGATCGAGCCCTACTATGTACTACGTCGAGCGAACTCGGACAGTGGAAATGAGATCCTTCCAGGCTTCCCGATTCTCCATAGTTGTCGCAATTTCGTTTCTCCCAAGTTCAGTATCCCTTTCAAGTTGATCTATATATGTTATGGCCGGTCGTCCACAACTACGCTTTCCATGAGTTGTTTGCCAGAAAAGTAGATCTGGTGTGACCTCGCCTTTACTTCACCAGCAGTGCCCACTGAATCGTAATCTGCGTTCATGGAGGGTGGTTGATACAGGTGGTATTGTACCATAAAGCTCGGCGTTTGTCATGTGTTGTCTCCGGGGACAGCTGATGTTTAGGGCTGCCCTTAGTAGTCTTGTGTAGCAACTAGGGCTCGATCGGAGCTCCGGCCTCCGGCTCCGGCTCCGGCCATTTTGGCACCTCCGGCTCCTGCTCCGGCTCCGGTAAAAATATTGCCGAAGTTAATTTTTTAATAAAGTATTATATTTCGTGCATATTTTAATCTGAACAATTATTTACACTATAAGTCAGTAAGTACTGTCAGACTGTAGTACAGCTTCAATATCCAGCAGTCCAGCATACTGGCATAATACTGCCTGACTGCAGTATTTATTACTTAAAGTCAATGACTGACTGACTGTTGACTGTACTGCAGTACCAGTAATAATAATAATAATAATAATAAAATAAATTTGTATAGCGCCAAATTTACAATAATTAAACAGTACGCTAAGGCGCTTAAGTCACTACAG
>JAUCBJ010006042.1:0-39783 GCA_032718475.1 Nemertoderma westbladi | reverse complement strand
CTTAAAGCCGCAACACGCATAGTGGGCAAAGCCGCAACAAAAGGATAATGGGCTCTACCGCCGCAACAATGGTCACAACTACTACTGGTAGGTTACGAAACTGAAAGTAAATAAATAAGGGGCCTAAATAAATAATAAATAGAAATACGATTAAATATTGGATGAAAGTGGATAAATAAAGAGGATAAATGGGACAGACGAATTTAATTGCAGCTAAATTTTTGATGTGCTGAGCGTTAGCCTACACACCCCGCCCCCTGAGATTTGTGAAATAAATCTCAGAAGAAAGAAAAATAAAGCGCTAACGCCAATAAATTCATAAATCCCTTCACCAAATATTACAATACAGTACCGGGTTCATAGGCATAAGGCAGAATTTATGGAGGGGTCGGGTTCGTATTGAGGTCGGTAGCCGCTGTTTTGGACGAGGGAGTCGGACGGAAACCCCAGTAGGATTTCGGTCCCGCGGAATCGACTTCCTCCAGAAGGCAGAGTTTGGTAACTGGACGCGTCAGGATCGAGTCGCCGGAGGTCGCCACTAGGACAGACCTGACTCTGCCATCTTTGCCGGGTCGAACTTGAGCTACTCGGCCTAAGTTCCACGAGTTTCTCGGACGTTTATCTTCGACGATAAGTACGAGATCACCGACACGGAGGTTCCGCTTGGGGTCCAACCACTTCTGGCGTTGATGGAGGATGGGCAAGTAGTCGGAGATCCAGATATCCCAGAAAGTATCAACTAGGCTCTGGGATCGTCTCCATGACTTCCTGGATAACTCGTCCTTGCGAACAAACACCCCTGGGGGAGTGAGGTGGACGGGATTCCTTAAGAGGAAATGTCTCGGCGTGAGAGGTTGATCGCCAGTGTGGTCGTCGGTAACAGGAGTTAATGGTCGTGAGTTTAGTATTCCTTCCACTTCGGCCAGGATAGTGCGGAAGGTATCCTCGTTGACTCGAGTTGAGTCTTTGAGAGTCGAGTAGAGCGCGGTTTTAACGCTGCGTATCAACCGTTCCCAGACTCCGGAGCTGTGTGGCGCCAGGGGGGTCTGGAAGTGCCACTCGCATTCGGCGGAAATTTGGAGGAACGTTGAAACCTTGTCGTGATCTACATCAGCCCAGGATCGTTTAAGCTCTGTCTCCGCACCAACAAAGTTCGTTCCGTTGTCGCAGTGCAAGTGTCGGGGAGATGCGCGAGTAGAGATGAACCGTCGGAAGGCGTTGATGAAACAGCTCGTGGAAAGGTCCTCCAAAACATCCAGTACAATGGCCCTAGAATTAAAACAAACAAATATTATACCGTATCTCTTTACTAATGACCGAGCGCGTTTAAATAAAAACGGCCCAAAGACATCTGTACCTGCAAAAGTAAACGCAGGTTCGTAAGGCGTTAAGCGAGTTGCAGGTAACTCAGACATCACCTGTGTAAGCTTCGGTGAGTGAAGTTCACGGCATTTGAAACAAGAATTTATCATACTACGTATTAAGGGCCTACCGTTAATTATCCAAAATTTCTCTCGGATTGTCGCCAGAGTGTGGTCTGTGCCTGCGTGTAGTAGCCGTGTATGTGTATCATGTATGATTAAACGGGCAAGGTGGCTACCCTTCGTTATCAAAATAGGGAATCGTGCGTCATACGAGGTCGGAGCACGAGCAATGCGGCTGCCGAGTCTCATATATCCATCCTCGCTTATGAAAGGTGATAGTTTACGAATATTACTTTGTTTTGATACAGTTTTACCTGACTCCAAAGCCTTGTACTCAATAGGGAAACCTGTACGCTGTTCATATAGTATCAGCCGTTGCCTAGCAACGTCTAGTTCCTGGTTGGTTATCCTGCTGGTTAGTTTGATAGCTGGTTGAACCTGTGAATATAGTTGGGAAATTCTTATTAGATAAACTACACTGCGCAGGAGTTTGTATAGCTCTGAAAAATACCCAATATATTTGGTAGTAGCGGTTTCATCTATAACAGCGGCGTAGACCGCTGTATTAGCCTTAAGTTCGGGGTCATTGTCCAGTAAATAATAGGACTCACTGGAATTAAGGATGGGCCAGTCTGGTTCAGCCAAACGAAGGAAATCCGGGCCATTAAGCCAATCAGTGGTTTTCATAAATTTATGTGGTAATAAACCCCTACTCGCGTGGTCTGCAGGATTCAGTGCTCCAGGGCAATGACGCCACTGGTCTATGGTGGTATGCTCATGGATAATGCTGACCCTGTTGGCCACATAGGGTTTGAATCTACGAGATTCATTAGCTAAGTAAGCCAGTGTTACGGTTGAATCTGTCCAAAAGTTCATTGACCTAATGGGCAGGTCAATCTCACTACGCATTTTGACCGCGATTTCTACTGAAAGACGCGCGGCCTGGAGTTCTAGACGGGGTGTTGAGACATAGCGCAGAGGGGCTGCACGGGATTTTGCTATAAGAAATCCCACGGTTAAGTCCCCATCTGGAGTAGTTGTTCTGATATAGGTAACAAAACCGTAACCTTTCTCACTAGCGTCTGAAAAAGAATGCAATTCATAAACATTTTCTATAAAATAATTTGAAAAGTAAACTCTCGGTATACTTAGCTGGGATAAAGCAGAAAGTTGAAGCCTCCAGTCGGTCAGCTGCTGCTCTAAAGCAACAGGAACGGGAGCATCCCATGATAGTTTCAATCGCCAAAGCTCCTGAAGTATGGTTCGAATGACAAGCGCAACTGGTGCGATGAAGCCAAGGGGGTCGAACAGCGACCCGACAAGAGAGATAACTCCTCGTTTAGTTGAGCGCGTCTCTTTAATTCTCGTGTCTACAGAAAGGGTGTCCGTTTCGGTGTTCCAGATGAGACCCAAGACTGTAGACAGGTATGGAAGGTTTGGTTTGGGTGTCGCTAGCAGAGATGGATCTAGTTTATCAAGGAATTCTAGGCTGTTGGAGATGAATTTAACCAGTTGAAATCCACCCCTCGAAAGACAATCTACTAGTGAGTTCGCTAGACTGACTGATTCCCCCACGGTTGGTGCACCTGAACAACTGTCATCGTAGTAGAAATCTCGTTGGATCGCCTCATTGACGCGGGGGTCGTATAAGTGAGCATTGCCGCTTCCAGTTTTCCTGAGCGCGTCGAGTGCTACGGTTGGGGAATCTCCGGCTCCAAATATCCTGACCTCCATCCAGTACTCAGTTGGCTCCTTCGTTAAATCGCCTCCTTCCCACCAGAGAAATCTCAATGAATCTCGGTCCTGGGGATTAACGCGAACCTGATGGAACATGGCTCGAATATCTGCTGAGAATCCAATTCGGTGTTGCCTAAACCTACTTAAAACTCCGACTAATAAATTAGCTTGATCTGGGCCGTTCAAAAGGTTATCATTGAGTGATGTTCCTTTAAACATTGCGGAAGCATCAAAAACAACTCTAACACGGTTTGGTTTTTTGGGATGAAAAACTGGGTGATGTGATAAATACCAAGAGCGAGGGCCGTGATTTTCGGCCTCCTCTTGGGCTAGTTTTCTAGCGTAACCTTGAGAAATATAATCCTCCACTTGTTCGGTGTACATAGCATGGAGTTCAGAATTAACAGCAAGGCGTTTTTTGAGCCAAGCTAGCCTTTTCTGAGCTTGCTGCTTATTACAAGGTAACGAGATGTTATCTCGTTTCCATAATAGCCCGGAGCTGTAATGTCCGTCTGAGGTCAGTTGGGCTTGGTTTAACAGTTTTTGTGCTCTGTGGTCTTCAAGGGAATAGTCATTGCCTAAAGAAGATGTTAAAGCGTCATGTTCCAAGAGTCGGCGCAAGTTCGTCTCTAGTTCATGTACAGTCGGGTCCAGGTCTTTGTCTGGGAGGTCTGTAGTCTGAGCTGAGTACCACTCGTTTGTTAGCGTCATATGCGCCTCCAGAAGTCTAGATGCAACAGATGAGTCCATTGGCGCAAGATTCGGTCCACAAACTACCCAACCAAATGGAGTTTTGACAGCATAAGGCTCATTATTGGGATCTGAGCCCCAGCGACTGTCGTATTGCTGCAAAGCAAGGGGAACATTCTGCCCAAGCAGTACGGTTACTTGTGGAATGTCTAAGTGAGGGTGGCTCAGGTCTATGTCGGACAAGTGTGGCCACTCTTCTACATCCCACTGTGTATAAGGGTTAAAGTTTTGTTTAAATTTGGAAATTACATCAAAATGTACGTCTCTAAAAAATTCACCTTTTGGATCCTGCGATGGATCGTCAACAGGTGAAACTGAACAAAGAACCTTTCCTACATCTAAGGATCTGTCATTATCTACACAGGTCATAAAAGAGACTGTTCTATGGTCTGTCGCTTTTAAGCCGAGCTCTGCAATCACATCGGCGTCTATAAAAGACGCACTAGAACCCGTGTCGAGCATACCATAGGTTGTTATTGTACGTCCTGTGTCAGTATGCAAACGTATAGGAATTGTCTGCAACGCGGTATTTCTCGGCCGTTTATCTAAACAGACATTGGCTGAAATACTTTGTACATGTACAGTCTGTGAATCTGTTACAGTTGGTTTGGATTGGGCTATGGTGGTCGCATCTGACTTACTGGTACCAACATTAAGCCTACTCGGCTTTACACTTTCCTTAGTTTGTTCAGTAGGATGTAGTAGAGTGTGGTGTCTCATGCTACAAACTCTACAACGAAATTTCGAAAGACAGTTAGGCGCAATGTGCCCTATTGCGAGGCAGTTATAACAAATAGGCTTAGAGTACTCGGATACAAACTTACGGCGTTCTGTTACAGAATTTGTAATAAATTTGTCACATCTATATAGCCTATCATGATCGCCCTTACAGCAAATACAAAAATCAGAGCCCTTGTCTTTATCATGTCGAGTGGGCTGTACTGTATTTACTGAAGTCGTGTCTAGGTTGTTATTTGGTGTGTTACGAGAGTTTGAAGAGCTGTTAATGTCTGTACTTTTAACCTGTCTTTGCGCAGGGGGTTGGCTTGGAGGTGTGGAGCTTGGTCGTTGCTTGACCCTTGTAAATATCGGGTGGTTAAGCACCCGAGCTTCCTCTTGTACAAACGAGATTAGATCGGTAATGCCTGGGTTAGATTTATATCTGTCGTAATAACGACTTGCATGTCGTTGAAAACGGTTAAACTGTTCATTAGGCATCCTTCCCGCGATAAGGTTCAGGTTCTCACCCGTGTTTATTTCTGCAGTTAAGCCGATGCTTTCAAGTGTGGTGTAACCAAGTAACAATTCGTCGGCAAACTTCAGTAGGTCCGCGGGTGTGTTGCTATAATTCGGGCCGCGTATAATGGTCGATAGCACAGACTTGACTACCTTTGATGGGTGGCCAAATCTCTCGTTGAGGCGGGTCCACGCTAATGAATAACCATTGGCTACTCCTTGGAGGTTGTCTACAAGTTTACGTGGTTCACCTATTGTATACTGTACAAGGTACATTAACTTTTCGCAGTCCGTTATTGGCTTACACCCAATGAGACTTTGAAAGGTCTCTTTGAATCGCAAAAATTCAGTAGGCTTGCCGTCGAATTTGGTGGGGTCAGGAGATGGAAGAGACAGTCGTAATAGTATGGATTGGTCTAAGCTACTGGGGACTGATCTGTCGGATCCTAAGTCTGGCGTCGCTCGCAAATGTCCTGTACTGTCAGTCGCAGGTGTCTCGAAATGACCCACCGTCGGCAGAGATTGAGTTTGAGTTGGATTCAAATTTTGGGGGTACCGCTCTGGGACAAAGGCCTGGCGAGTCTGAGAATGATAGTGTGGTCTATAAAAGGGACGTGGTGTTGTGTTTCTAGGCTGAAACTGTACACTGGGTGGTCTATAATATTGAGTGACAGCTGGAACCCTGCTCGTACGTCCATGGTGAAACTCCACCATGCTATCTAGTGAGGGATGGTTAAAAGTGGGATCTACGGCAGGATGGGATAGGTCTGCTACTGTAGAATAAATGGTTCGAGGGTTATACTCTGGTACATGTGGATTTAATTCAGATTGGGCACGACTGTTAACTGTGTCGGCATATATTGGAACTGTCTGATACTGCGTAGTATTAACTACAACTGGTATTGACTGCTGGACTGAAGAACATATATTTATGCTATTACCAGAAGCCTTGTCTACTACAGTAGAGTGGATGGTTCTAGGGTTATATTCTGGTACATATGGATTTAATACGGATGGGACACAGTCGTTAACTGTGTCAGTATATATCGGTACAGTACGATACTGCGTAGTATTAACTACTGGTACAGACTGCTGGACATTTTCTGGGACATTTGCTGGACAAGCCTGGTCTGCAGCAATTGTACTACTTATACCTACAGTATTACTCGCACTTACTGTATGAGTACCCGCTATATTAATTGAGCTAGTGACTGAAGGGGTTATACTGGTAATATTTGGACAGGTACTATCAGGAGGTACAAGTAAATTTGCGCTGCTAATAGGAGTTGCAGTAGTATTACCAGTAAGTTCATTTTCGTAAAATTGAGACTCAAGCTCTGCCTCGTCGTGTTCGATTTCTCGACGTAGTTGCCTCTGTCGAAGTTGTCTTTGTCGTAGTTCGGTCTGAATTTGGTCTAGTTCTGCGTCGCGTTGTAAATGCAGTTTAGATTTTTGTAATTTTAAACGCGCCGCACGAGCGATTCCGCTGAGTTTGGAACTCGAAACGGAAGAAATTCTACTGTCCTTGGTTTTGTTGCTAGTATTAGATGCTATATTACTTACAGAATCGTCGGGGTGGACATCGTCGCCGTGGGGATCGTTCCGGGATCTCCGTGTTTGACTCGCCGTGGGGTGACGCTCCTGGGTCGCTCTGAGACGATTATAGGTGCCCTGTCGGCCCTCAGTCGGGTGGGTATTCGTTTCTGAACGAGGCCAATATCTTTGGTGCAGAGCTGCACCTTGCTGACGGTCGCTACCGGTACTCGCTGGCGGGATAATGAACTGGGCTGTGTTATATTCCTGTTCTGATACCTGTAAAATAGATGGCACAGCAGTATCTCGGCTACTCGACAAAACACTGCCTACTGCACCTGTGGTGTTACGGTGAAAAGGCTGGTTTATGTCTTGCGAAATTGACTGACTTTCCTGTGGTGAGATTGATGTTGTTGAATGTGTAGGTCTATCAACGCATGCAACTAAAGAATTATCAAAATTCGTCATAGGACTATACAAACCATCTCTAGTTGCGTCCGTTAGAGATTGAAAGTCGTCTGGTAACTGGGATGGTTGGCGAGCAGAAATCTCGCCAGTATTACCGATAGTGGACTCAGGAATAATTGTTGGATCTGCAACTAAATTAGCAGGATTATTACCGGTAGCTTGTAGGCCTACCGTTACAGCATTATGATGAGGGTCCGTTGTACCGGTACATTTAATTATAAATAGTTCGTATTCGCGTTTTAACGTTTCAAAACGGAATTTTACATCCGCAGAGACAGACCAAATTTGGTCAACCAAAGGTATTTCACTAGGATTGCTGTGTCCTTTGGATAATGTTAGAATGCATATCTTGGATTTTTCTAGAAGTTTAGAAAATGAACTGTTTAAGGCCATCCAGAGTGCACTTACCTGCTGGGCGTCGTGTTGTGTAAATTCGTCACAATCGGCGATTGCGGCTATTAGCGCGTTCTCACTCCGGGTGAATGCCGCCTTGTAGCCACCCCAGCTCCTGCCGATTGACAGCGACAGGACGGCTTGCCCATCGGTTGGGCTTCGGCCCGACGTCTCGTTGTTTAACGGTGCGTCCATCGTCTCAGCAGGGAGGGTAGTACCGGTAGTTGACGGGCTCGTAGTTAACGTAACTTGTTCGTCGGTAAGAAGTGTCCGATCCATGACTTTGCGGTTGCGGTTTTCCCTGTTTCTTTTACTACAGTACGGTAGGTAGGCCAGTACAGCAGTAAGTACTGAAGTACCGGTAGACCGGTACGGTAAAACAAAGGTATCGTGTTTCACGCTGTTGTAGCGGCCAGGCTACTGTGCGGCTGACCGCGTTAAAATTTTGGTGCGGCGGGTTGAAATATTGCAGTATGGCGGTGTTTTGTATTACGCGCACAATCGAGCATACTAGGGTTGAAAATGACTTGGGTGTGATTAAGTTCAGTTTTATTTATTATCAATTATTGTAGGGCGATAGTTCATTATTTTCAATAATTCGATAAAATATTATTATATAATTTACAATTTACCGGTAATTAAATAGAATTGTTTGAAAACTGCGTTAAACTGTTAAATAAGGGTATTATCAAAAGGTTGGGAAAAATTCGTCTGTTTTGGTAAAGTATTGAAAATGAAAAATAGGTGAACCGGTAATGGTAAAAGTAAAACAATAAATTAAGGTCTGAATAAGGGGCAAGGGGGGGGCTCGATTGAGCGGTGAAACACGCTGCCTAACAACCGACCAAAATTATCAGTGAAAAGGATCCCTTAATAAAGATTCTGAGCTTTTTATAGTAATTTGTGCATTAAGGGGGTTCCCGATATATTACTCGATAATTAACGGTCAAAGTTCAAACACTGGCATCTGAATGATATTGCTGAATTAATAATTACGGGTATAGCCAATAGGATGGCTGGGGAGCCTATACATGGGGTTAGCTTCACTGTGTCAACTGCTAAATCAGGGCAATGCATCTATATTGGATATAGTGAATGCTCATACTACGCTAAGTTGCATTCTAAGTACAGTGATTGGATCGGTCATTCAAAAAACCCCGCAAAGAATGAATGAATGTAAAAATACATGAGTTTGTTTGAAGGTAATCCAATCCAATTAAGGCGGCCCTTCTGATGAAATGATAAATGATATTGAAGGTAGTCCAATCCCGTCAAGGTGGCCCTTCTGATGGAATGAAACGATATGCGGGATTGAATGAATAACCAAACCAAGAACTGCACAATAAAATGGTTGTATGCGTGGTAAGGGCAGAATGATTGGCAATTGAATTCATTTTATCTATGTGAAACTGCCCATGTACAACTTCCCAGACACCGGGAGGGTGCCGAAAATTTCAGGTCTGTCGTCATTCTAATGCCTGGAAAAGGTGAGTGATCAAAATGGTAACGGAATAGCCCAAAATGCACAAAAATAACTATAAATAGATATCATTCTAGCATTTTAGAAGTTTGAGTTTGGCCGTCGGCGCAACGTGAATCGCTAATTAATTGAGAGGGTTCTGAGAGGATTATTACTAAATACAGTATGTACGTGGATGTTAAATGCTTAAAGATAAGAATAATTTAAAACAAAATACAGTATAAGACGTTATAATAATAATAAAATAAATAATTATATGTACTGGAAAAAGGTTAATTACTGTCATGGGGAAAGGGTTCGGTGGCAACATTATAGGGAAAATGGGCTTAAAGCCGCAACACGCATAGTGGGCAAAGCCGCAACAAAAGGATAATGGGCTCTACCGCCGCAACAATGGTCACAACTACTACTGGTAGGTTACGAAACTGAAAGTAAATAAATAAGGGGCCTAAATAAATAATAAATAGAAATACGATTAAATATTGGATGAAAGTGGATAAATAAAGAGGATAAATGGGACAGACGAATTTAATTGCAGCTAAATTTTTGATGTGCTGAGCGTTAGCCTACATTGCTAGCATCCGCACTATATGCAATACAATTTTATTTGTTTTATTTCATTTAAAACTTTTATTGGTTATGTGTGTTAACTTTTACATTTTCATTTTCGCTTAGAACTGTGCGAATAAGCGCAATACAAATACATTTAATAATAATAATAAATAACTACAGGCAGTTCGTAAAAGCTAAGCTGTAGTTCTCTAATTACAGTAATACCAACGTAAACAAGTATATAGCCAACGGAATGGATACCAATAAACCTTGGTAAGTATAAAGTAGTAAAGTTTAGAAAAGGTAGCCATTTCGCTCGGAATGATTAAATCGATAATAATAAAAATACAGTAATACCATATTCCAAATAATCTGATTTAAACATCGTACTAAAAATCGCTACATAATTGCACTGTAGAGTATAATGTAGGGTGGGTAGGCCCACTAATAACCTGATGTTCTGTATTACTATTTGTTTCTGATCGGATATTGATATAACTTATAGAGACTAGTTAGAGTACGATACAACATACAGGATACTGGGTGGAAACATGGGCACAATGAGGAACGTGTAGTGTTTAACGTCTCCTCTAAGGCTATAATAAAGCGAGTGGATTAGATGAAATCCCTGCAGAGATATGGAAAACAGGAGTGTAGAACAGACCATTATTGGATGTTTGCAACCGGATGCTGAAAGGGGAAAAGCCACTAGGCCTACTAATTTGGACTAAAAGCCAGAAAGGAGACTTCGGTCTGTATACCAACAAACTATCGTGGGATCTGTTTGGTGGTACTGTAGCTGCTAAAATATACAACAAAATGATTATACTGTATACATACAGAATTAAGGCCTCTGCCTCACATAGATAAACTGCTGCTTAAGATAGCCAAACCAAAACGGATTTCGTCCAAATAGATCAACTAAGATACTTGCGCTACGAGACTGATTGAGCATTGAGGGAATTAAGTCAAAGAATCTCTCCGCAGTCCTGACATTTGTGGACTTCAAGAAGGCATTCGAGTCCGCATCCATAGAGGTAAAATGCTGGAAATGCTAAGAGTTTATGGAATACCAGAAGTAATTGTCGCTGGCATTGGATTGGTATATTGTGACACAGAAGCGCAGGTACTCTCACCAGATGGTGAAACTGAGTTCTTCTCAATCCTGTCTGGCGTACTGCAAGGTGACACATTGGCACCATTACCATTATTATTCGTAATTGTTCTGGTTTACGCAATATGAGGACGCGGCCACAAACTGACAAAGGGGGAAGATCTGGGATTCACACCCATGTGTGCATTTTGCATTTTGGTGCATTTTGAAAGTTACTCTTTTTTCTGTTTTAGTTTTGTTTAGTAGAATACCGGTAGATTAGGCTTAAACTTAAACATTTCTCAACCTGGCACTGCTGGCAGTACCAGAGAGAAAGTACTGTGGTGTCTCCTGGTCTCGCCTATCTATTCACTGATTCAGGTAATTCAGTAATTACTGCTGTACTGCAGTACTGATATATAATTATTATATAATTGATAAAATAATTAAAATCCACTCAAAATTATTTAATAAAACTAAATTAATTGGTATTAAAATTTACTATAAAACAATAATAAATAATAAATATTAAGTTACTCGCTAAAAGATTTGGCCGACTGGACTCCTGAGTAGGCCTACTGAAGTACAAACTGAAATACAGAAATAGGTCTATACAATACAGCAATACCGGTACTGCAATACAACCAGACAACCGTACTTGTGTACTGTGCGTACTTGCGTACCTATCACTGTCGGCCTGTGTGTTTAAAACTGTACCCAGGTAACAGCTGACCAGTACTGCAGTTGTTTGCAGTTACAGCAGTACAGTACTACCAAGGACAAGTTCAGAAGTACTGGAGGACTACACACACTACCTGTACATAACAATACAGCAATACTGCCAACATCCAGACATCAGTCAGTCAGTAGCAGTCAACAGTGCAATGGCTAAGCAAGGAGGTCGTGGCGACTCAGCTGCGCCCGGTACGACGGAAGAAGAATCCTGCGGACCGATGCCGGCAATTCGTCTTGAACAATCCGGAATATCGGCAAACGATGTGAAAAAACTCGAGGAAGCGGGATTCTTTACTGTTGAATCGATTGCTTTCGCGCCGAAGAAACTCCTCATCGCAATTAAAGGCATATCCGAGGCGAAAGCCGATAAAATACTAGTGGAAGCGTCGAAACTCGTACCGATGGGTTTCACCACGGCGACTGAGTATCATCTGAAACGCTCGGAACAAATAAAGATAACGACGGGATCAAAGGAATTGGATAAGTTGCTCGAGGGCGGGATAGAAACAGGTTCGATAACGGAGGTATTCGGTGAGTTTCGCACCGGGAAAACCCAGATCTGCCACACATTAGCGGTGACCTGTCAGTTACCGGTGGACCTTGGCGGCGGGGAGGGTAAGTGTCTGTACGTCGACACTGAGGGTACCTTCCGTCCGGAACGCCTCCTAGCGGTGGCCGAACGTTACGGATTGAGCGGCTCAGACGTTCTAGACAACGTGGCCTACGCTCGCGCGTACAACTCAGACCACCAGAACCAACTTCTCCAGCAGGCCTCGAGCATGATGGTGGAGTCTCGCTACGCTCTTCTCGTGGTTGATTCCGCCACTAGTCTGTACCGGACGGACTATGCCGGGAGGGGAGAGCTCTCCGCTAGACAAATGCATCTCGCGCAGTTCTTAAGGAAACTCCTACGATTGGCTGACGAGTTTGGGGTCGCGGTCATTATAACCAATCAGGTTGTCGCTCAGGTTGACGCCGCCGCAATGTTCTCTGCGGATCCCAAGAAACCGATTGGCGGTAATATAATGGCGCACGCGTCGACTACACGGCTGTATCTGCGGAAGGGACGCGGGGAGACTAGAATCTGTAAGATCTACGACTCGCCTTGTCTCCCTGAGTCAGAGGCCGTGTTCGCTATACTAGCTGAGGGCATAGGCGATAGTAAAGATTAATTATTCTCAACCATAAAAACCGGCACAATTTATATTTCTTTTATATTTAATTTAGTTATAATGAATCTGCGGAGATTTTTCTTTTAATATTCTTCAAACCAAATTGTTTCTTTAACCATTTATCATAATATTGTAAGTTTCTCCCTCTACTTATTTTATTTTGTATTGAATATTTTTATGCCAAAAAGTGGTTCTACTTTATACAGTTACGTAACCAGTGGCGGCGTCAGAAATTTATAATAGGAGGGCAATACCCTTACATACAGTAAAAGAGAGCTTTGAATAACTGGCCCTTTTCTTTCTAATAAATACGTTGCATAAACTCATGAATTAAATCTACAAGGTGTAATCCTGGAGTATGGCCAAGCGACCAACGACGGGGGGGGGGGGGATTGGCCCCCCCTCACCCCCCCCCCCCCCCCCCCCCGCCCCACTGGCGCCGCCGCATATACCTAACATTCATTGTCTCGTTGGCTTTAATGTTCAGCTTAATATTTCATTGGATATCAAAAGTTTCCTTTTATTATTGGTTTTCTCGATGGACCACCAACATTCAACTACGCAATATTATATGCAATATTTTATTGGATTTACGTTATTTAATTAATTAATTTTATATTAAAGACTACCGTTGTTTGTACTGTACTTCTATTCATTATTAAAGTAGTCAATAAAGATAATAGCCGTTGTTTGTCTTTCTTTATAGATAACTCTTCGATAATCCTTCTAAGTGCCAGAATAGGCTCCATGGTACCGCGACCTTTACGGAACCCATTTTAGATCGCACGTAACAGTCTCTCAACAGGATCCCTTATAAGATTTAATAGAATTCTGTTGTATAGCAGCAATTGAGATTAACGAAATTAACGTAATAAATAACGGGTTGCTAGGTTGCCCTTCTTTGGGCCAGGGAGCAACTTATTAGTTTTAATTTTTTGGGGGACTTTCTTTGTCCTATACATGTCCACAATAATGGGGTGACTGAGCTCCAACCACTCAGGAATTTGTAAGACCGTAGGGGTCGCGCCATCTACTTGATATTCTTTGCTGCAGTCTTGATATCAGCAAAGGAGATGTCACCAATGGGGGTATCTTTGAGCACAGACTCAGATACATGATGTACCCCAAAGTTATCAGGCAATTCCCTGTCATTGTTTAGAAGCTTCACAAAATGGGCCTTCCAATCTCAGCGTTCAGCTGGAGATTCAGCCTTTACCTTGGTGGATGTTGGCTTTTCCTTCCAGAGAGTAGGTTTATTGATTGTCATGCCTGGTCTGATTGCCTGCTATGATTAGCTTTGTTAATGGCATCAACCTGTTTATTGATATGCTCCTTCAGATTATCATAGTACTATGCCTTTTAAGGGACCTAGATACAGCCTTAACTGCATTATTGGCTGTCCTCGTGTGCCCGGGTCGGCGGGACACATCCTGCTCCTTTTTGAGGTCATTTCGGCACTTTCAAATAAAGAATTTGTCAGGCCAGGGGGCCTTTTTCCTGCTTTGAAGGCATTTAGTAACTGTTTCTGCAGCTGCTAACTTAACTGCTTCTGTGAAGGCAGTATAGCCCTCGCAGTGATCTGCCGCCTCAGAGGCAAGAACCTGTTGCTCAGCTGTAGTGTGAAGCTGGATCTCACACATGGCTGTTGCAACAGAGAGGACCAGTCATTGCGTGTCAAGGCAAATTTTGTAATTGTGCTAGCACGCAGACTAAGTCTTACCTTGGCCACAATAAGGCGGTGATCACTGGAGAGGAGTCGAAGTGTAAAAGCATTACAGTCTTGTATAGAGCTCCTGTATTTCCTACGAAACAGAATATGATATATCTGGGACTTGTGACCACTGGGTCCACTATGAGTCCATAGCTTTGCTTTCCAGTTCGCTTCTTGAACTGGGTTCCGTTACCGTTACCAGAGATTAAATCCTGAAGATGGACGGAATTTCGGTTAACACTATCGCTATAGACCCAGGGTGATGTAGATGAGTGATATAGACTTGCATTAAAGTCACCCATGAAGATATTCCCCACAGATAAAACTCTTTATATCCAAGCCCTGTAAGCAATAAGACGAAGGGCCTTGTAAGCAATAATGCGAAGGCATATTATATGCTAGTTTCGTCTTAGAGGGCAGTTTACTGGGGTTTAGAGGGCAGTTTACTTTAACTTTTGCTGCATAAATTTTCCCTGTCACTGGAATAACAACAAAGTTTGAGTAACCGAAAGGACATGGTTTACCACCAAGCTTGTTGCTGCCTATGATGCATCCTAACTGTCTGCACCTTAGCACTGTTCTGCGACGTACCGTACAGTCCCACCCATTTTGGTAAGGCCAGATTTTTATTTAGTGCATCCCCAGTACGTTGCATTTTATCAACCACCAAAACTAACTAGCCCGAACCCTAGCTGTCTACTCACAACCTCATCTCCACGAACGATTTCCTAAACTAATCTGCTTAATTCAACCAATCATATTATACTTCTTACTGAATTTTATTTAGATATTTGAACATTTTTGCACCTGATGGCGAATTAAATATGAAACACCTTATATATTATGCTTTTCAATTTCCTTACAATAAACCAACAAATATAAACAATATAATTTCCTTATAATAATGAAATAACAAAAAAAAAATTCCGCCCGATAAGGGGATTGAACCCTTGACCTTAGGATTAAAAGTCCCACGCTCTACCATCTGAGCTAACCGGGCACGAGGTAAAAAATATAAATTTACGTACTAAAGCTAATTGTTTTTTTGTTGGTCCGAAGTTGGTATCGTGTAGGACTGAGCTTTGTCTAAGGTCAGTTGCAAGTCTTGCAACTCCATCAATAAATTATTTATTGAATTAAAGTCTTCGTCTTACCTACATGTACGGTAAGACTTGAACTTAGACTTGTTGTCTTATATATTATGTTATTATAATAGAACATAAATCCATCCATAAACTTTACAGAATATATTGGAAAATAATATATTACAGAATATCCCATCAACAACAAAATTCCACAAATTACCGTACCATAAAAATAAATTAAACTATTTATTGTTGGTAAAATTTTATTTCATGGAAGTTTAAGTTTTATTTTTCAAGAAAGACAAACGGTAAAAATTGGAATCTAGATCGCCCCGCTAGGGTCATTCATTCAGAGAAATTGCCACTTCCATGCAGCATAAAGGAGGTGCCTCCTCTGGCTGTCTAGACCCTCTTATTAAGGGCATAATCTGGTCCTGTATCAAGGACCCCTTTCGTTCTGGGATAGGGACGCCCTTGGTAATGGGTTAAGGACCCATATACTTGGCTGCAGGGGTATATGGCCTGACCAGGCATAGGGTAATCTACCAATGGCTGGTCAGGAGTAGAGTGCGCTCATGTACAATTTGAGCGCACTCCACTGCGACCTGCACCAGGCACCAGGGGTACAGGGCATGACCCATCAGATGAGCTGCATATAGCCAATGGTGTGGGACATGTGCTTCAGAGTAGGTATGGGTGATGGGCTCCATATCTGTTTCCACTGCGACAGCCACGCTGTGGAATGGCAAACCAAGGGGTATGTGCCCCGAGAGCTAACTCGCCAAAAAAATACCTCAACACTCACTATGGATTACATTAGTAATGCGGAGGTTTATGGCCACTTAGAGGCCAGTGGAATTACCGGACGCAATTGGCCTCACAGGCGTCAGTTTTCACCTGAAGTAGTCTTACTCCCCAGTGGAGAGAGAGAGAGCAGCCAATAATTCTGAGTCCCTTTCCTGGTGATGACCTTTCTGGCCCAAACCCTTTGTTCGCGCTTTTAAGACTTCAATAAGTTTCACAGTTAAAGAAATCCTGTTTTGTTTTTGCCAAACGTTTTATCATCAGATATAAATCAACTAGCGCGGCGTATGACCCGACAAGGGATTCTGAAATATATCGGCTTACTAAATTGGGCTGGTTATGTATCATTCGATTGATTCTCGCTGTATAATAAGGGATAGTATTCAGTTCCGTTTCAGGTGTTGTGTTCTAGATAACAAACAGATGTCTTAAGGTAACTACAACAAATTGTTAACAAACATTGTAGTTTTCACGCCCTTTAGAGGCAGGTATTATGGACCGGCTGAAATACACTCTGGACACTGACTTGAGACCATTTTATTCATAAATGAGGAGTAGACATGCTCACACACGTTAGGGCTATCCGATAACATATTCTCATGCACACCAATTAATTGCGAACCGAGAATGCTAATTAACCGCCCAAAGCTTACCTCGTTAGATATGAATATAAACAAGTTCGAAGTTATGCGGTATTAATGTTGCAGCATCTCCATATCATTACCAAATATACAATAATTGCCAATCAAATATAAAAATTTAACAGTTACAACAGTAAATCAGTAAAATTGAGTGCTTCACGGTATTCCAGTCATAGATGTTAAAAGGCAAAAAATACGGCATCTAGCTATCTGATAAAGAAGAATACTGAACAAAGAAATGTCGCACTGCAGTATAAAACTAAAATGGCGTCCAACCATCGAACGCACGGAATTCTTAGAACCATGAACCATGGTGATCTACCTGGCAACTTCCAATCAGAAAGCTTAGTTACTGCATTGCTTACTAGAGTTCAGTTGTGCGAATTCCTTTCCAAGAAAATGAAAAATAGCCCTTATTGGCCGTATTCCAGTGTAGCAAAACCATATAACTCTTATCTATAATTAATCAGTTCTATAAACCTTATCTAGATACTCAATCAGTTCTATGGATTTAGAGAAGAACTAATGATATATGCTAATGAAATATGCGTTTTAGTCGCAAAAGATTTAACACCCTTGCCCTTGGTCACCAGGCCTTATTGTGGCCAAGGTGAGACTTAGTCTGCGCGCTTGCAGAACTTAAGCAATCAACCTTGGAACGGCATGATTGGTCCTCTCTATTGCAACAGCTTCACACTGCAGCTGAGCAACAGGTATGAGGCCCTTGCATCTGAGGAAACAAATCATTGTAAGGTCTATACTGCCTTCACAGAGGCAGTTAAAACAGCAGCTGCAAAAACAGTTCCTGTATACCCTCGAAGCAGGTCAAAGGCACCCTGGTCGGACAACAGTGAGCTCCTGTGTCGACAGGATTTCACTAAGGCACAGAAAGTGTCCCGACTCAAACGGACTACAGCGGCCAAGAATGCAGTTAAGGCTGCATCTAGTTCCATGAACAGGCAGTACTCTGATAATCTTCAGCTGCCTATCAACCAGCATGTCGATGCCATCAATGATGCCGACGACAGCAGGCAATCACCCCAGGCATGGATATCCATAAATAACTTTTTAGAAGTAAAAGTGTCCCAGTCTGTACTCCCAGATATTCCCATTGTTGATATCTTCTTTGCTGAAGTGAAGGTTGCTGCAAAGAGCATTAAGACCAATCGTGCCAGTGGAGTAGATGGTGTTCCCCCTGAGTTCTTTAAAATACCTGAGTGTTTAAAGCTCATCTATCCCATCATAGTAGACATGTACCGAACTACAAGAGTCCCACAAGAAATGAAAACAAATAAGTTGGTGCCAGTTCCCAAGAAGGGCAACCTAACACTCTATGGTTCTTTTCGGGAAATCTCATTGATCTCCTTTGCTGCAAAGCTGTACAATAGAATTATATTAAATCGCATCAGGGATTCCATTGAGAGACTGCTCCGTGGAAATCAGAATGGGTTCCGTAAAGGTCGTGGGACCATGGAGCCCATTTTGGCACTTACAATGATAATTGAAGAGTTATCAAAAAAGAAAGATAGGCATCTGGCTGTTATCTTTGTTGACTTCTTCAAGGCCTTTGATTTAGTCTCTCGCTCACGTATGTAGCACACTTTCATTAATTATTGCAGCAATCAGATCAGTATACGATGGTTTAACGAAATTTGTGTCTACTGTTGATGGTGACACAGATCCCTTCGAAGTGTTATGGGGCGTCCTCCAAGGAGACACACTTGCCCCATTCTTACTTTTAATTGTGGTTGAATATGTTCTACGCATGTCCTTAGATCATCATAATGATGATGGGGTGATGATAACTCCACCTACTGGCTCCAGAAGTCGAGGAAATCCTGCCAAGTACCTAACTGATCTAAACTTTGCTGATGACTTAGGAGTACTCTCAGAATCACTAGAGGTGCCGTGCAATGTGAAAATGCCGTATGTAGGCCAAAGTCAAAAAAGTAATTTCGAGTAAAACGCAAATAACTGTTTGCCTTCAGTTTAACTGTTTAAATTGTCCGCAAATTACACTTTTTTTATAACCCTACGCAATTGGGGGTGGGATATTTTTCTACGTGATTATTTTTCACTTTCCATTAATATTTTTACTTCAAGGTTATTTTTTATAATTACGGTATTTTTGCATTGTAGAACCTGCATGTAAATACATTCGATACAATGCAAAAACAAATGCACAATGACAAAACACCGCAACTCTGTCAGTTGCGGTGTTTTTGAATTGTGTAAACGTAATGCACTCATTATTAGGGGGGGGGGGGGGGGGGGGAGGGGGGAGTTATTTGTAAATAACTCGAAAGTGGTTGCATCAACAAAAAACTTAAAAACGGGGAAGTATTATGAAATAAACAAAAACTGGCCGAAATTTATCGAAGCTTATGAAATTACCTATCATATGGAGCGAAAATTACAAAAAACGGTTTTAGATTTTTGCAGAGGAGTAGTGTTTTTTTGCGTGAAAATTTATCTTTCCGAGAAAATTGTTTTCAAAGTTTAAATCTTCCCGCTCAAAACTATCAGCCTGGTGTCTGGTTGGTTAATGGTGTCTGGTTGGTTAATGGTGTCTGGTTGGTTAATAATGTCTGGCAATAATTTTCATTATGGTGGTTTTCTATTTCTGTGATTTAATTTCCAATGTTAACTTTTATGTTCGGAAGAGTCTAGTCTGTCTGATTTTGGTCAGGCTCTGGCTATCTGTTTAAACTTACACTGTGACGGTCAGACCTTCAGACAGTGATAACTCGAAAACTAAAATCGATCTCGCTTAAAGCACTTAAGAAGGAATTATACTAAACAGTTAAGGTAGGGTGGGTTGACCTCAGGTGACTAATGGAATTAATAAGTTATTACAAGATTTCTCACATCATGAAGGTTTCAGTAGTTTCAGCATACAGAACAGCATACAAAAGACACAAATTATTAAAACCGTATGTGCGATTTCTTATTATCTATGCAATGACAAAATACCATGAGTCTTGTTGACTTACGGTTTTTTTTGCATAAATTTAAATAGTTGCGGTAATTTGTATTGCACTTACGGTCTTTTACCTTTCTAACACTATACATTATGTTGTGACTTATTGAATATCTAGAGAACTAGAGTAAATACGGTGTTCTCGATTATACCATTAGATAGAGCGCATTTTTTAGACCCAGAAAAAGTGAAATTTGGAAAAATGCGACTTACGATCTTTTCAGATTGCGCGGCAGAGAGTGAGAGAGAGACGTCTCCTCAGCTCATTAGAACAGGCTGCATCTAGTGTTGGTTACTCCAACACTAGAACTCAAAGAAGACCAAAATTTTGACAGTTAACTTTGAAAGTCCTCAGCAAGTCTCTGACCGGATGAGCATAAGCTCAAAAGATGGTATGCTTGAGCATGTGGACGACTTCTGTTACCTGGGATAATGGATCCGGAAGTCAGGTGAGGACCTTTGAATACGCAAGAGAAAGGCATGGGCAGCCTTGAATAGGCTTTCCAGGATTTGGAGGTCACACAGAATACATCGGAAACTTGGGGTCCGTTTATTTAGAGCAGCAGTAGTTCCAATACTCTTCTATGGGAGTCCATGCGGGCTCTAACTGCTGAGGATAAAAAATCTCAGGATGGCACATTCACAAGAATGCTACGCCGGGTTCATTGTGTCAAGTACAATGCACACATCTCCAACCAGACACTATATAACATTGGAGGTGTCTCAGTGGTTCTCCAAAGCTTGACACTAGAACAAAATCGCCTCCGCTTTGCAGGACATTGTTTTCGCCGTGAGGACCAGCCTGTGCACAATCTAGTGCTTTGGCAGCCCCCATGCAGAAAATAAGTCAGCCCATGACTTTCTTGAGACGCCTCTTAAAGGACACTGAATGATCTCGCGGATCTCGCTGATCATGCTGATAATCTCGCGAAAGTCATGGGGGATAGGGAGTTGTTGAAACTTTGTTGATAAGTCGGCATAACATTCCTAATGCGCGCTTCATTGGGCTTGCCAATGTGGATTGCTTGGTGGTGTGGTGAAAAAATATTTTTGTTAATCCAGCATAGCATCTAAATGTGCAGCTTCAATGCAGCAGTCCGATTATAGATACTGTAGATCCTTTAGGAAGTTTCGTTATTAAGTTATAATCGCCAACTTCCGATTTATTCAGGACAAAGTTTGAACGCTCTAATGGAAGTGTCATTGCCCAATAACAAAAAGTTATAATAACTTCTGTTTATCGACGAGTATTTTCATGAGGATAAATGATGCTGAGTTGGGGGCTGATCGGCATAGAGAATGTTGGAGTAAGGTTTCCAGAAACCGTTATTCATCCCTTAAGGAGATAGGAGGGAGAATATATTGGCCTAAGCCTATCGGCAATGTCGTCCATCTAGTCTCAACATGGCAAGGCCGCATCGATGTTTATTTGTAAGAGATAATATTATAAGAGAACATACAAAGTAAAACCATTTACAGTACGGTAGGCCTACAACAGTAGGGTTGTGGTGGATGAAATGGTGGCGTTACCAGTTACTAATACTGAGCGAGTAATAGACCAAACATAGTCATTGTGTGGGAAGCCACGTTCAGCGGGAATCACAATAAACTTAAAACTATAAAACTTAAACTAATAAACTTAAAAACCATTTCAGAGTGTGGAAAAATCATTCTACCGGGAGTGTGATAACACGATTTTGCGTATGCCGTACAATCACACGAATATTACTATTAAGATTTAGGTACGAGCATTACAGAAAATAGATAATTGTAAAAATATTATCATACAATAATATTACAACACTGGATAAGCAGATTAATTTCGCAACTATTTTGATTGTATTTAAGTTTTACGTTACCAAAATCACACTGCGTTAATTGGTTACTTAGTATACCCAAAACTGTTAGTAGATGGGGGGGGGGGGGGGGGGGGGAGAGTGGCTGTGCTGAACTGAAACGTGGCTATACTATAATGTTAACAACAATAAGCGAACAATAATTACTAAAGAACGAGTTATACCCACGCTGAACAAAATTTAAACTTTCACACCAGTGTCACTATAGTTACTAAGGCTATTTAATCGGTTAAAACAAAAATATTATTCTATATACCCGGTAATTCTAACTCTATTCAATATAAAAATGTAGAAAAATAGTCACCAAAGAAATTGCAAACCTGATAAAATAATAATAATTAATCGATGGGTTAAAAATATTTAAAATAATTTACATTAAATGGACATCATCCAACTAATTACAGAGCAACCTAGCAACCGAAGATAAGGCAATAATATAATTATAACAACAAACTATGACTAAAGGAGGTAGTAGTTAGTAGTAGAAGGTTATAGTTAAATGGAAAGGAGCAGTTGAGAAAAATACAATCACAATCACAAAGCTAATAATACATTTGGCGTTGCAAATAAACTATTTCGGGTTAGTGGTGATTTCGCGTAATACGTGACGCCAAAATATTAAGTAAATAATGATCAACTATTTATTACCTTAGCTTCGCTAAAAAGCGTAACTTGTATTGCAAATAAATTTGGCCCAAACAAATATAAATAGCAAAATAATATCAAACATCTTAAACTGACCTACTGAAAAATTATTAAACCTTGAGGACTGGAAAACAGCGCCCAGTGGATTTGTTGTTTGGTGATATTTGGAGTAGATAGTCTTAGTTAGAGACACAACGTCTGGCAAACAGACACTATAAAATAATTACTATCACCGAAACCACATTGCATGGTATAGGTTAGTATCTAAGTTGTCCTCAAGCTCAAGCAGTAAGTGCGGTACAAATACAGAAACTTGAGCGATCTATATTGGAATGGAATGTATCAGATTAATTTACTATTGGCAGGGCCTAAATGGAAATAAAGCAAAAATACAAGTAGCTACAGGCTATTATAAACGCGTTACAGACGGATGTTGGTTTGTAAGTAGCTCATTGATTGCAATAAGACACTGAGCTGCGCAGTGTGTATGGCGGCGCAGGTGCATAAACGAGTAGGCCTACAGCCCTTACGCCAAGCCAGCCGTATAAAGGGATCCCAGCCGTATAAAGGGAACCTTGCACTGAGACCTTAGCCCTAACGCCAACCCAGCCGTATAAAGGGAAGCTTGCACTGAGACCTTAGCCCTTACGCCAACCCAGCCGTATAAAGGGCTTGCACCTAACGCCAACCCAGTCGTATAAAGGGAACCTTGCACTGAGACCTTAGCCCTTACGCCAACCCAGCCGTATAAAGGGATCCCAGCCGTATAAAGGGAACCTTGCACTGAGACCTTAGCCCTAACGCCAACCCAGCCGTATAAAGGGAAGCTTGCACTGAGACCTTAGCCCTTACGCCAACCCAGCCGTATAAAGGGCTTGCACCTAACGCCAACCCAGTCGTATAAAGGGAACCTTGCACTGAGACCTCAGCCCTTACGCCAAGCCAGCCGTATAAAGGGATCCCAGCCGTATAAAGGGAACCTTGCACTGAGACCTTAGCCCTAACGCCAACCCAGCCGTATAAAGGGAAGCTTGCACTGAGACCTTAGCCCTTACGCCAACCCAGCCGTATAAAGGGCTTGCACCTAACGCCAACCCAGTCGTATAAAGGGAACCTTGCACTGAGACCTTAGCCCTTACGCCAACCCAGTCGTATAAAGGGAACCTTGCACTGAGACCTTAGCCCTTACGCCAACCCAGCCATATAAAGGGAACCTTGCACTGAGACCTCAGCCCTTACGCCAACCCAGCCGTATAAAGGGAACCTTGCACTGAGACCTTAGCCCTAACGCCAACCCAGTCGTATAAAGGGAACCTTGCACTGAGACCTTAGCCCTTACGCCAACCCAGTCGTATAAAGGGAACCTTGCACTGAGACCTTAGCCCTTACGCCAACCCAGCCGTATAAAGGGAACCCAGCCGTATAAAGGGAACCTTGCACTGAGACCTTAGCCCTTACGCCAACCCAGTCGTATAAAGGGAACCTTGCACTGAGACCTTAGCCCTTACGCCAACCCAGCCATATAAAGGGAACCTTGCACTGAGACCTTAGCCCTAACGCCAACCCAGCCGTATAAAGGGAACCCAGCCGTATAAAGGGAACCTTGCACTGAGACCTTAGCCCTTACGCCAACCCAGTCGTATAAAGGGAACCTTGCACTGAGACCTTAGCCCTTACGCCAACCCAGTCGTATAAAGGGAACCTTGCACTGAGACCTTAGCCCTAACGCCAACCCAGTCGTATAAAGGGAACCTTGCACTGAGACCTTAGCCCTTACGCCAACCCAGTCGTATAAAGGGAACCTTGCACTGAGACCTTAGCCCTTACGCCAACCCAGCCATATAAAGGGAACCTTGCACTGAGACCTCAGCCCTTACGCCAACCCAGTCGTATAAAGGGAACCTTGCACTGAGACCTTAGCCCTTACGCCAACCCAGCCGTATAAAGGGAACCCAGCCGTATAAAGGGAACCTTGCACTGAGACCTTAGCCCTTACGCCAACCCAGCCATATAAAGGGAACCTTGCACTGAGACCTTAGCCCTTACGCCAACCCAGCCATATAAAGGGAACCTTGCACTGAGACCTTAGCCCTTACGCCAACCCAGTCGTATAAAGGGAACCTTGCACTGAGACCTTAACCCTTACGCCAACCCAGTCGTATAAAGGGAACCTTGCACTGAGACCTTAGCCCTAACGCCAACCCAGTCGTATAAAGGGAACCTTGCACTGAGACATTAACCCTTACGCCAACCCAGTCGTATAAAGGGAACCTTGCACTGAGACCTTAGCCCTAACGCCAACCCAGCCGTATAAAGGGAACCCAGCCGTATAAAGGGAACCTTGCACTGAGACCTCAGCCCTTACGCCAACCCAGCCGTATAAAGGGAACCTTGCACTGAGACCTCAGCCCTTACGCCAACCCAGCCGTATAAAGGGAACCTTGCACTGAGACCTTAGCCCTAACGCCAACCCAGTTGTATAAAGGGAACCTTGCACTGAGACCTTAGCCCTTACGCCAACCCAGTCGTATCAAGGGAACCTTGCACTGAGACCTTAGCCCTAACGCCAACCCAGTCGTATAAAGGGAACCTTGCACTGAGACCTTAACCCTTACGCCAACCCAGTCGTATAAAGGGAACCTTGCACTGAGACCTTAGCCCTAACGCCAACCCAGTCGTATAAAGGGAACCTTGCACTGAGACCTTAGCCCTTACGCCAACCCAGTCGTATAAAGGGAACCTTGCACTGAGACCTTAGCCTTTACGCCAACCCAGCCGTATAAAGGGAACCTTGCAACGAGACCTTAGCCCTTACGCCAACCCAGCCGTATAAAGGGAACCTTGCACTGAGACCTTAGCCCTAACGCCAACCCAGTCGTATAAAGGGAACCTTGCACTGAGACCTTAGCCCTTACGCCAACCCAGTCGTATAAAGGGAACCTTGCACTGAGACCTTAGCCCTAACGCCAACCCAGCCGTATAAAGGGAACCCAGCCGTATAAAGGGAACCTTGCACTGAGACCTTAGCCCTTACGCCAACCCAGCCATATAAAGGGAACCTTGCACTGAGACCTCAGCCCTTACGCCAACCCAGCCGTATAAAGGGAACCTTGCACTGAGACCTTAGCCCTAACGCCAACCCAGTCGTATAAAGGGAACCTTGCACTGAGACCTTAGCCCTTACGCCAACCCAGTCGTATAAAGGGAACCTTGCACTGAGACCTTAGCCCTAACGCCAACCCAGCCGTATAAAGGGAACCCAGCCGTATAAAGGGAACCTTGCACTGAGACCTTAGCCCTTACGCCAACCCAGCCGTATAAAGGGAACCCAGCCGTATAAAGGGAACCTTGCACTGAGACCTTAGCCCTTACGCCAACCCAGCCATATAAAGGGAACCTTGCACTGAGACCTCAGCCCTTACGCCAACCCAGTCGTATAAAGGGAACCTTGCACTGAGACCTTAGCCCTTACGCCAACCCAGTCGTATAAAGGGAACCTTGCACTGAGACCTTAGCCTTTACGCCAACCCAGCCGTATAATGGGAACCCAGTCGTATAAAGGGAACCTTGCACTGAGACCTTTGCCCTAACGCCAACCCAGCCGTATAAAGGGAACCCAGCCGTATAAAGGGAACCTTGCACTGAGACCTTAGCCCTTACGCCAACCCAGCCGTATAAAGGGAACCCAGCCGTATAAAGGGAACCTTGCACTGAGACCTTAGCCCTTACGCCAACCCAGCCGTATAAAGGGAACCCAGCCGTATAAAGGGAACCTTGCACTGAGACCTTAGCCCTTACGCACACCCAGACGTATAAAGGGAACCTTGCACTGAGACCTTAGCCCTTACGCCAACCCAGCCGTATAAAGGGAACCTTGCACTGAGACCTTAGCCCTAACGCCAACCCAGCCGTATAAAGGGAACCCAGCCGTATAAAGGGAACCTTGCACTGAGACCTTAGCCCTTACGCCAACCCAGCCGTATAAAGGGAACCTTGCACTGAGACCTTAGCCCTAACGCCAACCCAGCCGTATAAAGGGAACCTTGCACTGAGACCTTAGCCCTTACGCCAACCCAGCCATATAAAGGGAACCTTGCACTGAGACCTTAGCCCTTACGCCAACCCAGCCGTATAAATATGTGGGGTGTTATATTATTATTATTTTAAATACACAGCCTCATACGATATCTCTACCAATCTATTTGTATTTTAATAGCAAAAATAGATTGAAAATTGGTCCGTCAAAGACCAATTTACAAAATATTTTATCCACTTAACTAAATCTCCGCAAAATCTCATACGGTTTTGGATTTTGAGGAAATTCTACACCTAACAACCCCTGCTGCACCCAAACAAAAATTCTCCCACAAGAATATAATTTACAGCAAGGACTCCAGCCGATAAAACAGGAACAAAAAGATGGAATTATATTACAATGCAATACAGTGAGGGGCCAATATATCAGGTTAAAAATACCTCTAAAATGGTCAATGATAAACAAATAGATAATAAATATAAAATACATTAAATCAAATCAAATTAAGTTAAAAATTAAAAATGATATAGCAGTATAGTGGATGTGTATAAATAAATATACACACAACTCACTGTTTGGTATTAAATGCCTCCCAAATCCCAACCCAAAGAAAACAAAAACTAGATGATGATAAATAAATTAAATGGAATTATTACAGACATCCGTGATGGAGTCGATATGTACCGGTAGACGCAACACCCTCCCGCTGAGCGCAGCCAACCCCTCCCCGGAGTAGGAGACCAACGGGGACAACTCGCAGACACCGGTGGCGTCCAGCCCGTCTCCCGTCGCGCTAACAAACGAACACCCCACCGCAGACAGGTAGCTCCGATGCAACGCGAACAACGATTCCCTGGAGGTGCGGGGGTTGTCCTTCGCGGCCGAATCGTTGTTCTTAAGCGGAGAGAATTCCTCATCGCGATTCACCGATAAAACGCAGAAACTTTCCGCCAACGAATAAACATCGAATATAAACTTCTCCATTTTGTAGCCGTTCGGTTCTTTAGGCCGGATTATTTCACCTGTCTCCGTTGATATATAAGGGATTTTTTTCTTTGTGATATGTGGCTTTAAACGCGTTTCTAATTCATAGCAAATTTTCTTTAAGAAACTAAAAGAAAAATACTGATAGCAAATATTACCTGAGTTGAACACTAGATTGCCATCGTTATCAACACGTTCAGCTGTCGCTTTATCGATCTCCGAATACTCGACTACTTTGAATTTCCCGCAGCTTTCGCAGACGACGCCTACAGCCTCCTCTGGGTGCGATTTCTGCACGACTTTGGCTCCGCAGTCCGCTTTCTTATCGAAACAGAAACCGGCGAAAACGGGATCCGCCATCTTGTTAAGGATGTTATCGACACAGTAAACGTGAACGTTTTCCACGCCTCTAATCTCCATGTCATCGATCATCCCGGAGGATTTTAACGCTGAATATATTCCGCCGTTACCACCAGGAGAGCGCGATAATTTAAATTTACCTTCTAATAAAAGTTTCCCATTTAAATCGAGACAGGGGGCCATCGACTGCTGGAAAAACATAACGTTAGTTTTTTCTAAACCAAAGAAATTGTTAGAAGTGAAAAACTCCTTGGTTTGTTTATGGGTTTTCTCGCATGTCATTACATACCAAGGGACTACAATATCACTGTCAACTTCAAACTCTTCTTTAACTAACAGCTGTATCTTTATAAGTCGTTCCGCTTGTATCTGGAACAACGTTTTTCCCGAAGGTAATCCAACATCGTACATTCCTTTAGGGTAGTCCACCCCCAACCTGGTGCCTAGTCCACCCGCCATTAACACTACGGCCACTTTATTCTCCGATATTAAACGGAACCCGCTTTCTCGCCAAATCTTTGCGGATTCATCGGAAACCGTTCCACAAATATCGGGAGGTAAGGGGTGGATGTCCTCGGTCTGTCCCGAACCCGGGGTAACCCCGTTTATGTAGCGGTTATAGCAATCATGGATATTAGCGAAGTCGATGGATAGCAAATCGTTTGATAACAAGTTCTTTTGGTCGTCCGATAATTCTTCGTAAAATGTTAACAAATGTAGTTGGTTGTATTTCGCAAGAGTTGCTTTTAAGCTATCCATAACTTATCAATCACGGGAAGGTATTATTTATATTAATTAAGAAATAAATCAGAGGTAATTAATTAGCAATCAGATAAAATTATTGCGGTATAAATAATAGGCATGGATGTAGGGATGTAGGTTGCAAGGTTCTGAGGTTGGCAATCTGCTACAACATTTAAATATAAATGGGCAGGCAGAGACAGCAGATGGGGTGTGTATTATTACTGTATTGTTGCACAGTTGTAGGGGTAACGTTAACTGTTGTAAGAGTAAGTAAGGATAAGGATATGATGTTATTTATGTAAGTGATGATAGAAACAGCATGTAGGTGCACCTACTGTAACTATAACTATAACACAGCACGACACAACAAACCATATATTTGCGGAAAGAGTTAGAAGTAAGTACTGTAGTACAGTATATTAATACTGTAGTTACCCTAAGCAATAAGCCTAAATAAATTCATAGAAATAGAGTAATAGCTAGCAACTACCCAGCGCTTCCACCACCCACCCCACCCCCACCAACACCAAATTTACAGGTAAATAAAAACGTATTCTATGGAAACGGATCTAAACACTAAAACTATATTGACAAAATATGTCCTTTTACAAAATAAAATCATATGAACATATTGGCACTACTACAGTATGTTATGGGTACCCACTTTTTAAACAAATTTTTTCATATGAAAATGGCTTTTATCATGACGTTTTTTGTTCTAGAAGAAATATTTAACTTTCTGCCAGTACGATGGTAGCTAGTAATTTTGATTTTGTGTTAGCTAGTACTTTTTATTAGCTAATGAACAAAATTATAATTGAAAAATTGAAAAAAAATTCGAACAACTTTTTTCTTTTAAAATGGCTTTTATTATGAGGTTTTTTGTTCTAGAACAAATATTTGACCTTCTGACAGTAAGATGGTAGCTATTACTTTTGATTTTGTGTTAGCTAGAACTACTGTATTTATTAGCTAGTAAAAAAATTTAAGATATAATATAATTCTCAATTATATTATATATTTGCCTGGAATAATTTATGAGTCATGGTAGCTAGTAACTTTTATTTGATAGCCAAAAGTAGCTTGTAATTATTCACTAGCAAGTTTTTTATACAAGATTTAGGCAGATGCAAGAGTTTTTACTATTCAGGAATGTAAATTATATACATTTTTATTATTATACTCAGTCAGAACACTTATCATGTTTAATAATATTATTTTCTTGATCTTTTCCAGAACAATTTTCCAAAAACATTTCTTGATTTATTTACCTTTTTATTAGGAATCAAATAATCATTTCGAGAATAAATTGATGATATGGAAATTGTCTAAAAAAAGGGGCACTACAAATTTACTTTTGTAATTTTAAGGTCACTAGCTACCTTTAAAAACACTAGCTACCATAATAAAAAATAAAAGGTAACCTTTCTCAGAAGGTGAAATTTACGTTCTAAAACACAAAACATCAACATGGTCAAAAATTGATCAAAAATTAGGTACCAAAAATTTGGTTTTGTAATTTAAAAAAAAGTAGCTACCATCAAAAAAACACTAGCTAACGTCTCACAGAAGATGATATTTATGTTCTAAAACAAAAACCCCATGATAATAGCCATTAACATGGTCAAATAAATGGTCAAAAATTAGGTAGGCCTACCCATAACATAGTAATGCCAGATTATATTTATTGTAAGTCACTTTTTTAGTCAAAGCCGTTAACAAGTTTGACATAAAAAGAAAAAATGGGTAAACATACTATAAAAGTGCAGATTCGCTGGAGCCCAGAGCCGAGGCATTTTTGTAAGTCACTAAGGCAATTTGAAATTTGTACGGCTGTCTAACTGGGAGCCAATGGAGATCTTTGTGAACCGGAGGGCTCGGTTGTGATCGAGTTTCCTTTCCTTCTTCAGTTGTCAGGCAGGAGCTGATTCATTTTTAACATACAAGAGGCCATCGTAATATTACGATGGCCTTGCTTGGTGTAAGATAAAAATGATATAAATTTCATTAATATTTCTCAACATTAAAGTATTATAATTAAGCATTCAGAATGCTGACAATTTGAAATAATGCCAAAAAATTTCGAACACCATTTTTAATGAGTCCTGCAAATGTTGGTTGTGTCTCTGTGGTAATGGTAGGTCTCTCAGCAGACACAACCGAATATTATCGCTCTTGCCCTAGTATCATCGAGTTGTGGTCCACTTTGCACACGGCTCTGTATCTGATGACCCTCGAACGAGTATAACATTTCATTTAATTTATTCCGACGCTCTGACATCGATTTAAAATTTATATTATATATATTTACACGAAGTTTTACTGCATGAATAACAATTTAAAACGTTCAGAAATTAACCCGCCTCGCTCTCTATATACAGTCTTTTATTTATTAGTTTTAATTTATTCCTGTGTTTAATCCAAATGTTTGGAATTAAAGAAATCAAACATTCATTTAGATAATTAAGCGTTTTAAAATCGCGATAACTCGGCCAATATTAATTTTTTAAGTAAAATAATAATTGTTCTCTGGCTTTTTTTTTTCACATGCTCTTTCACATGAAACCAACAAAAACTGGAATGAAATTTTCTGAGTCACCAACCCTATTGTTACAAGAACTATCTAATCTATACACATGAGCTTAATCAACCTATGGAAATATTTATTACAAATATTAAAATTTGCACTTTATTTAAGGTAAATAATATTAGTGTAGATGTGAGGTAAAGTCCTATTAGGCACACAATATAATAAATAGTTAAATATTTACGAATCATATGTTTAAGAGTTGCGCCGCCGAACATAACATGTTCCATCCCGGGCCCCAACGAATATATGTGTAGCCATGGCAACGCATAGACCAGTTTCAACGACCCCCGAGATCATTGTGATCCCACGGTCCACACCCGCCCAATCCGGTGTGATTGACAAATCAGGGGTGGGAGTCCCTGGGTCGGCCCCCGGCGCTCCGGGAAACAGCCAATCAACGATGAAGTTCCCGTTATCCGTTACTATAGGGCCGACCTTCTTACTGGCCATTCGGAGTTCGCAACGGCCGCCGAATTGTGAGACGATTCTCCGACTTACGGGAACGTGAGCCACCGGAATGACTTCAACGGGGATCCCTTTAGTGTGGAACGTTCCCAAACGTTCCGTCTCCTTACGGAAGTCCGCGATTCCCACTACTATTTTAGCGCACGATGCGATTATCTTCTCGCGAGTCAGACACGCCCCGCCACCTTTCAGCATCGTGAGATCCGGATCAAATTCGTCGAGGCCGTCAACAGCAACATCGGGTTCGGGGTGATTATCTAAGTCAGTAAAAGGTAGTTTGTATTGATCAATAAGACCTTTGGCTTGGTAGGAGGTTGGTATGCAACGTATATCGGTTAGTGTTCCGTTCCTCACTCGTTCCGCAATGCGTTCCACCGCGTAGACGACGGTTGTTCCGCTCCCGATTCCAACTATCTGCCCGCTCTTTATCATTTCGTCCACTGCCGTGTTTGAGGCTACGCGTTTAGAGCGCTCAATTATATCATGCAGTTTATCCGACATTATAACGGTAGCCAATGAACGCTTGACTAGTAAAGGGCAACGGCCAGACAATAAATGTTTATATGTTAAACGACTGGCCAATGAAGGTTTAGGCGATTGGTACCTAAAGCGGAACCCATATAACTGATATTTTGTAACAATATTCATCTAGCGATGCAGCTTCTAGCGATGTAAGCGATGATGCGATCTAAGCAGCGATCTAGCGATGCGAGTCAATGCATCCTGCAGCACACACAATCAACAACGGTAAAAACAACCAACAACATCAGAACAGTAACAAAAAAAAACGCTTTCGCTTTTCATCAATCAGAATATATTACAAACTGAGCAGAATAAACAAACAGTTGTTCGCAATTTAAATTTCCCGCCTTACTGCACAATTTTTGTAATAACAACTAACCAGTTAGTATTACACGTATATGACATGGGGTAATTATTAGCAGTATATACAGTACTGTAGGCCTATTCACTATTCAGTACGACGTACGGAATGCACGATGCCGATGCGCACTGTGTAGCACATCGTGGGGGACTGAGCTGGTATATTTTGGGTACGACCACGGCGTACAGTAGCACATCGTGGGGGACTGAGCTGGTATATTTTGGGTACAACCACTGCGTACTACATCGTGGGGGACTGAGCTGGTATTTTTTTGGTACAACCACGGCGTACTACATCGTGGGGGAATGAGCTGGTATATTTTGGGTACAACCACTGCGTACTACATCGTGGGGGACTGAGCTGGTATTTTTTGGGTACGACCACTGGGTAGCAAACACATCGTGGGGGGCTGAGCTGGTATTTGTTGGGTACGACCACGGTGTAGCACATCGTGGGGGACTGAGCTGGTACATTTTGGGTACAACCACTGCGTACTAAATCGTGGGGGAATAGGCTGGTATTTGTTGGGTACAACCACGGTGTACTACATCGTGGGGGAATGAGCTGGTATATTTTGGGTACAACCACTGCGTACTACATCGTGGGGGACTGAGCTGGTATTTTTTGGGTACAACCACGGCGTACTAAATCGTGGGGGAATAGGCTGGTATTTGTTGGGTACGACCACGGTCTAGCACATCGTGGGGGACTGAGCTGGTATTTGTTAGGTACGACCACGGTGTAGCACATCGCGGGGGACTGAGCTGGTATTTGTTGGGTACGACCACGGTGTAGCACATCGTGGGGGACTGAGCTGGTATATTTTGGGTACGACCACGGTGTACTACATCGTGGGGGAATGAGCTGGTATTTTTTGGGTACGACCACGGTGTAGCACATCGTGGGGGACTGAGCTGGTATTTGTTGGGTACGACCACGGTGTAGCACATCGTGGGGGACTGAGCTGGTATATTTTGGGTACGACCACGGTGTACTACATCGTGGGGGAATGAGCTGGTATTTGTTGGGTACGACCACGGTGTAGCACATCGTGGGGGACTGAGCTGGTATTTGTTAGGTACGACCACGGTGTAGCACATCGTGGGGGGCTGAGCTGGTATTTGTTGGGTACGACCACGGTGTAGCACATCGTGGGTGACTGAGCTGGTATTTTTTGCGTACGACCACGGCGTACTACATCGTGGGGGAATAGGCTGGTATTTGTTGGGTACGACCACGGTGTAGCACATCGTGGGGGACTGAGCTGGTATTTGTTGGGTACGACCACGGTGTAGCACATCGTGGGTGACTGAGCTGGTATTTTTTGCGTACGACCACGGCGTACTACATCGTGGGGGAATAGGCTGGTATTTGTTGGGTACGACCACGGTGTAGCACATCGTGGGGGACTGAGCTGGTATTTTTTGGGTACGACCACGGCGTACTACATCGTGGGGGAATAGGCTGGTATTTGTTGGGTACGACCACGGTGTAGCACATCGTGGGGGACTGACTGGTATTTGTTGGGTACGACCACGGCGTACTACATCGTGGGGGACTGAGCTGGTATTTTTGGGTACGACCACGGTGTAGCACATCGTGGGGGACTGAGTTGGTATTTTTTGGATACGACCACGGTGTAGCACATCGTGGGGGACTGAGCTGGTATTTTTTGGGTACGACCACGGCGTACTACATCGTGGGGGAATAGGCTGGTATTTTTTGGGTACGACCACGGTGTAGCACATCGTGGGGGACTGACTGGTATTTGTTGGGTACGACCACGGCGTACTACATCGTGGGGGACTGAGCTGGTATTTGTTGGGTACGACCACGGCGTACTACATCGTGGGGGAATAGGCTGGTATTTTTTGGGTACGACCACGGTGTAGCACATCGTGGGGGACTGAGCTGGTATTTTTTGGGTACGACCACGGCGTACTACATCGTGGGGGAATAGGCTGGTATTTTTTGGGTACGACCACGGTGTAGCACATCGTGGGGGACTGACTGGTATTTGTTGGGTACGACCACGGCGTACTACATCGTGGGGGACTGAGCTGGTATTTTTTGGGTACGACCACGGTGTAGCACATCGTGGGGGAATGAGCTGGTATTTTTTGGGTACAACCACGGCGTACTACATCGTGGGGGACTGAGCTGGTATTTTTTGGGTACGACCACGGTGTAGCACATCGTGGGGGACTGAGTTGGTATTTTTTGGATACGACCACGGTGTAGCACATCGTGGGGGACTGAGCTGGTATTTTTTGGGTACGACCACGGCGTACTACATCGTGGGGGAATAGGCTGGTATTTGTTGGGTACGACCACGGTGTAGCACATCGTGGGGGACTGACTGGTATTTGTTGGGTACGACCACGGCGTACTACATCGTGGGGGACTGAGCTGGTATTTTTTGGGTACGACCACGGTGTAGCACATCGTGGGGGACTGAGCTGGTATTTTTTGGGTACGACCACGGTATAGCACATCGTGGGGGAATGAGCTGGTATTTTTTGGGTACGACCACGGCGTACTACATCGTGGGGGACTGAGCTGGTATTTTTTGGGTACGACCACGGTGTAGCACATCGTGGGGGACTGACTGGTATTTGTTGGGTACGACCACGGCGTACTACATCGTGGGGGACTGAGCTGGTATTTTTTGGGTACGACCACGGTGTAGCACATCGTGGGGGACTGAGCTGGTATTTTTTGGGTACGACCACGGCGTACTACATCGTGGGGGACTGAGCTGGTATTTTTTGGGTACGACCACGGTGTAGCACATCGTGGGGGACTGAGCTGGTATTTTTTGGGTACGACCACGGTATAGCACATCGTGGGGGAATGAGCTGGTATTTTTTGGGTACGACCACGGTGTAGCACATCGTGGGGGACTGAGCTGGTATTTTTTGGGTACGACCACGGTGTAGCACATCGTGGGGGACTGAGCTGGTATTTTTTGGGTACAACCACTGCGTAGCACATCGTGGGGGACTGAGCTGGTATTTTTTGCGTACGACCACGGTGTAGCACATCGTGGGGGAATGAGCTGGTATTTTTTGGGTACAACCACGGCGTACTACATCGTGGGGGACTGAGCTGGTATTTTTTGGGTACAACCACTGCGTACTACATCGTGGGGGAATAGGCTGGTATTTTTTGTGTACGACCACGGTGTAGCACATCGTGGGGGACTGAGCTGGTATTTTTGGGTACGACCACGGTGTAGCACATCGTGGGGGACTGAGCTGGTATTTTTTGGGTACAAACACGGCGTACTACATCGTGGGGGAATAGGCTGGTATTTTTTGGGTACGACCACGGCGTACTACATCGTGGGGGAATAGGCTGGTATTTTTTGGGTACGACCACGGTGTAGCACATCGTGGGGGACTGAGCTGGTATTTGTTGGTACGACCATGGTGTAGCACATCGTGGGGGAATAGGCTGGTATTTGTTGGGTACAATCACTGCGTTGCACATCGTGGGGGACTGAGCTGGTATTTTTTGGGTACGACCACGGTATAGCACATCGTGGGGGAATGAGCTGGTATTTTTTGGGTACGACCACGGTGTAGCACATCGTGGGGGACTGAGCTGGTATTTTTTGGGTACGACCACGGTGTAGCACATCGTGGGGGACTGAGCTGGTATTTTTTGGGTACAACCACTGCGTAGCACATCGTGGGGGACTGAGCTGGTATTTTTTGCGTACGACCACGGTGTAGCACATCGTGGGGGAATGAGCTGGTATTTTTTGGGTACAACCACGGCGTACTACATCGTGGGGGACTGAGCTGGTATTTTTTGGGTACGACCACGGTGTAGCACATCGTGGGGGACTGAGCTGGTATTTTTGGGTACGACCACGGTGTAGCACATCGTGGGGGACTGAGCTGGTATTTTTTGGGTACAAACACGGCGTACTACATCGTGGGGGAATAGGCTGGTATTTTTTGGGTACGACCACGGCGTAGTTGCACATCGTGGGGGACTGAGCTGGTATTTTTTGGGTACGACCACGGTGTAGCACATCGTGGGGGACTGAGCTGGTATTTGTTGGTACGACCATGGTGTAGCACATCGTGGGGGACTGAGCTGGTATTTGTTGGGTACGACCACGGCGTACTACATCGTCCTACTACTACTACTACTACTACTACGTACTACAGCGCCTATCCAAATTTCCGAAATCCTAGAGCCGGCACTGTCACTGGGCACTGTTAATATATAAGATAGGCAACACTTAACTCGGAAATATTGGCAAACATTTAATTCTGGCAGATTGACAATACTTGGAATTGAAACATATCTCGGGAATATTGGCAAAACTTAACTCGGGCAGTTTTTCTCCAGGTGGTATTTAGTGCTGCTCTTAAAAAAGCATAAGTTCACTATTCAAGTAACTTCATCAGTGTCCAGGTATTATAGGTAAAATATACTTCCCGGAAATATTCTTGAAGGCTAAACGTATTTTTCAGGAAAACAAGACTGTAAATAAATTAACTTATTTTATCTCTCAGTTTGTTTATTTCTTCGAGATAGTTTGATTCTTTGAGAATTTATCAGGAACGACAAAAGGCAAAATATATTATTTGGTTATTTTTCTCAGTGCACCTATTGGTACAAAAAAGAACAATAATTGGAGCACGGCGGGAAACCCCGTGTTGAAATAAACTGCCGCTAAACCAGAAGTCAAAATACAATAAAACTAGTAGATTTACAAAATTATTGAATCTAAAACTTGTTACTTATAGAATTCGTGTTCCTGTTCATCTTTCTTTATGTTGTTCTTGTAACCTTTCTCGAAGTCCTTGGCGAGTACGATATATCGGTTCTCTCGCACCGCCATCATCCCCGCCTCCTGGCATATCGCGTTGATATCGGCCCCCGATATCTTATCCGGACGGGCCACGTAGTCCTCCAGATCCACCTCGTCCGATAGATTCATCTTCCCGGTGATCGTAGAGAAAACCAGTCGTTTCTGTCGGCGATCCGGCATCGGAAACTCGATCTTCCGGTCGAGTCTCCCGGGGCGTAGCAACGCCGGGTCCAGGGTGTCTGCTCGATTGGTTGCCATTATGACCTTAACGTTGACGGTCTGATCGAAGCCGTCCATCTGGTTGAGCAGCTCGAGTAGAATACGTTGCACCTAAACGATACAAGTCGGCATTAATAATAAACAAAACAAAACCATAACACTGAACAAAACCATAATACTGAACAAAACTATAATATTACATCTTTAATAATAAAAAACACTCGATCTTTATATTTAATGAAAATAAAAACAACTTCCGCTCCGTTTATAAATAAACTAAATAAAATAAAAAATTTCACTTGTGGTAATTAACAACATTTTCAGTGTAATTATAATTAATTTTACAGGTAATAAAAGTCACTTAATAACTGTTATTTACTGATATACTAAAAGGAAACTGGTTGACAGATACGAATATATGACTCGACTGTGACTGAGTCACCAAAATAACACACAATAATATATAAGATAAGGAATACAGATACCTAAATCCTAGTTTCGTTCATATTACAAGACGTTATTCAATAATGGAAGAAATTTTACGGGACATTCTGTCTGTATAATTAGTTAAATAATGAATCGTTGTGTAGCAACACGAACCTCGCGATCAGCCCCTGTCTGCGCGTCGAATCGCTTGGTAGCAATCGCGTCAATCTCATCAATAAATATAATGGAGGGGGCGTTCTCCTTGGCCAATCGGAAGACGTCCCTCACCATCCGGGGTCCCTCCCCGAGGTACTTCTGCACGAACTCGGATCCCACGACCCGGATAAACGCGGCCGTGGTGTGGTGGGCGACGGCCTTGGCGAGCATTGTCTTCCCGCACCCAGGTGGCCCGAACAGTAGGACGCCCCGCGGGGGGTCTATCCCGATCTGTTTGTACAACTCGTAATGAGTTAACGGCAACTCTACCGCCTCGCGGATCTCCTGTTTCTGTGAGTCGCAGCCGCCGATATCGGAGTAACTAACCTGGGGGTTTAAATAAATTATTATCCAGGAAATCTATTTAATACCGGTATTAAATTAAATAAAATAATATTTATTATCTATTTAATACGATAAATCCCTAGACATTCACTGTGTGCTTTTAATTTTTAAAACTTTTCGCGCAAAGCCTAATAAATAGATGACTAGCTAAACAATAAATGAGGACAACCCACTAGAACCATACCAGTAAAAGTAAAGTCTTACCTCGGGTTTCTCGTCTGTGCCGAGCATAGAGATGGAGCTGTCTGCCTCCGGGGGTAGAACGTCCACCAACGCGTTGCTGTGTTTGTGTAACGCAACCGAAGCCGAGGGTTTCAGCAGTTCCCGATCGATTGTACTCAGTATCCGCACATAGTAGTTGGATCCCGTCGTGGAGCCGACGATACCAGTGTTCTGATCCACGGCCTCTAGGAACTGCCCGATTACCAATGGGACGCTCTGGATCCGTTTCACCTCCTCCTGCGCGTGCATGTACTCCTTGCGTAGATTCCTTGTTTCGTCCTTGATGTAGTCCTCCAGCACTTCCAGGAATTCGAGTTGCTGTTGGAGTTTCTTGTAACGGACGTGCAGATCGTCGGAGAAGTCCTTTCCGATGCTCGGAGTGGCGGATGTCCCAGGAACGGAAACGGCGACGGGTTGAATTGAAACAGACACTTGAGCTTCAGCCGTGGTAGCCATGGTTATTCACCTAAAGAACTATGCGAAAAAAGTTGCTAACAGTATAATCCACAAATCATGTCAGAATCTCAGAAAACAGACTACCAGCTGACCGGTAAAATAAAATTTGTTGAAAACGGTCTTTCTATACAGCTATAGGCCTACTCTACTACTACTAGGCCTAACTGACTAACTTCTGTACTATACCTATATCTGTGGACTGACCTAAACATACGTTCTGGTTGTTGATACAGGCTGACACGCTACAGATAGCGGGATAAAGTAGGAGATAGACAGACCAAGGACTACTGAAACAAGGACTGGCATACGGTAACTAAATCCAGACTTCGCTAGCAAAGGCCATGTTGTTTGTTTATGTTACCTGTACCCAATTTGAATGATAAACATACACATTCTGGCAGCCTGGGGTAAAAAATTATGGAAAATCTATTTCTGGTATTAGTTTTTCAATTATCAGTTGCTTTCATGAATTATTTTCTATATTTTTTGTGTTTATAAATTATGTAGTCCCTTTCGTTATCGTTACCTTTCCTATTATTTTATTATTTGTTTAAAGATGAATGAATGAATAAATAATTCGTTTAATTTCCTGACATAATGGAGGAATGTATAGGAATAGGAAAATTACCGTTAATCACAAACACAGATTACATAAAACTTTATAATTACAGAAATAATACGTTAAAATTACTTTAAAAAGTATGATCAAAT